>QRDG01001759.1:698165-818847 GCA_012064385.1 Puccinellia tenuiflora | reverse complement strand
TGGACAGCAAACTCACAAATTAGTCTTCCTCTCTTTAGAGGCTATTCTTGGAACCAAAAACCAAAAAAAAAGATACAAGGGAGTTATTACAGAAGTAACATCACCCAAAACTCAAAGAAACCAAAAAGAAACATAAGGTAAAATAAAATGGGTTGCCTCCCACAAGCGCTTTTCTTTAACGCCTTTTAGCTAGGCCGAAAGGGCAAATTCAAGTTTTATCAAATTTCTCAATATCAAAATTTTTACCCCCTTCAATAAGCTCATCTTTTACCTTACAAGGGAAAACATTTTTCGGTTAATGGAAGAGTTGAGCTTCATAAATCCATACTTAACATTAATAAAGCACTCAACAAATTTAAAGAAAGACCTCCCCAAAACTATATTCCCTTGGAATTTCTCCAAGATAATAAAATCAATGGGGAACATTTTATTTCGGAAGACAACAGGGATACCATTAGCTCTTCCTAGAATCTTAGAAATAGTTCCATTAGCATGAGAATGGCAAAATGGGTAATCTATCATATTCTTATAAGTAAGAGAGTCATACACCATTTTTGGCATGATTGAAACAGTGGAACCTAGATCACGATAGGCTAGAAAGTTTTGGTGATCAATTCCAATTTTAATAAAAGGTTCCCAATCATTTTTCATAAAAGCAAGGGGTTGCTTAGCTTCTGAAACACTCTCTTTTTCATTTATAGCAAGATCATTTAAAGCTTTCTCCATCTTATCGAATTTTTCAATAACCTTATCAGTTTTATCTATCATAGGAAAAATAGCTAACCCATTCACAATTCTAAAGGCCTTAATTGCATCATATTCAGAGAAGGTTTCTCCCACCATAACATCTAAAGCGTGTTGATAAACAGATGTAAGACCAAAGTAGAAAAAATTTAGGAGAACTCCCAATTCAATTCTGGGCTGCATTTTCTTATAAGGTTCTGAAATTCTTTCCCAAGCATTTTTAAAACTCTTTCCAACCTTTTGTTCAAAGGTAAGAATCTCTCCCAAAGACGTCATATCTGAAGGACTAGTCATGATAACAAAGCGAACCGAATTAAACAAGTTGCTGGAATTTTTATTTTTTTGTGTTTTTCAGTTTATGGTGAACAAAAGGCAAAACAAGACTAACAAAAAATATACTAGGCAAGACAATAACAAAGTAAAGTGAAAGGATATGTGAAACTCCCCTAGCTAAAGCTTCCAAGTCCCCGACAACGGCGCCAGAAAACTTCTTGATGGCGTGTTGTTGGGACCCCCAAGAGGAAGGTATGATGCAGCACAGAAGAAGTTTTCCCTTGATTACAAAACCAAGGTTATCGAATCCAGTAAGACTTGGAGAAGGCTTAGCAAGGTGTCAATCCATTCTGACGCTTGTAGATTAATGCGGACCTGCACACAATCACAAACAAACTACTTTGCCCCAACAAAACAGAGAGGTTGTCAATCTCTTCGGCTTGCCAAACACAAAGAATTAAATGTGTGGATGTAAAATATGATGATGATGAAATATGACCAGAGAGCATATGATGATGAAAAGCTATGAAAACGGTTGTAAGCAGTGTAGGAAAATAGAACCGGGGTCCACAGTTCACTAGAGGTGTCTCTCCAAAAGATATACATGATGGGTAAACAAATTACAGCATGGCAATTGACAGAATTGTAGGCGCACAACAAGGCTATCATAAAACAATATAGTTCACTGCTTCATCTAATATGGGCAATACGTCAAAATACATAGACAGTCATCCAACTGCATCTATGACTAATAATCCACTCTGGGATCGCTATCCAGCATGTCACCCAAAAGTATTAAGTTGCAAGCAACAGATCATTGCAATAAGCAAAGTGCATAATGTAAGCAATGTAGATAACACGAAGAAATCACACTGCTGTTTTCTCCCTAGTGGCAACAACACATCTCTAGCCTTGACCGTTCCTGTCACCGAACTCAGACAAAGAGAGGCATGAACCCATTATCTAGCATAAATACCCCCTCATACAACACTAACAATTACTCGGCCAAAGCATCCACTAGCATCGGAGAGCATGCAAGATCATAGATGAAACACATAACTGAACAAAAGTAATGACTTCCACAATTCATCGGATCCATGCAAACACAATCATGTAGCAATTACAAATAGATGATCTTGATCATGATAGGAAGCTCACAAGATCTAAGCAATGGAGTACAAGGAGGAGAGACAACCATCTAGCTACTGCTATGGACCCGTAGTCCCGTGGTGGACTACTCACGCATCACTCCGGAGGCAGGCATGGTGATGTAGATGCCTCCGGCGTCGATTCCCCTCTCCGGCAGGGTGCCGGGAAGAGCTTCTGAACCCTCCCGAACTAGGGTTTGAGATGGCGGCGGCCTCGGACGTATTCTGGAAATTGTGTTTCATTCTCCTCTGTTTTTAGGTCAGAGGGGAATTATAGGCGAAGGGGCGACGCGAGGCGATAGACAGGGGCCCCAAGTGGACCCCACGCGCGGCCAAGGGGGGGTCGCGGCCAGGTGGCTCCTGGAACCCCTGTGCCTCCCCTCCGGTTGTCCTTCGGGCTCCGTCTTTGTTTCATATTGGAAATAATTCTCGTAATTTTTTAGAGCAATCCGAGAAACTTCTCATAACAACTTTTCTGAAACAAAAAGACTGCTGAAAACAGGAACTGGCACTAGGCATCTTGTTAATAGGTTAGTTCCATAAATTATGCCAAANGGATGTTACTTTCATTGTAATCGGCCCATACGCCTTATAGTGAATTATAGCAGCTCGTAGGGTTTCGCCACCGTTGCAAGATCCAAAGCTGGGTAAACTCGTGCCTATCCCTTCATCGGAATTACCTACGTCTCCTACACCCTCCTCTTTACCTGGCCGGATGGCACCCCTATCTCCGCTAGATTCGACGATGCCTCGACAACACCCTCGTCCTTAGAGGTTTCTGTCACTCGTGCCCAGGCACAAGATGGGGCATGAACCAACTATCTAGTATAAATACTCTTTCTTGGAGATACAAGCAATCACTTGGCCAAAGTAACTACGTACATCGGAGAGCATGCAAGAACATAAAATTGACATATAAGAACCATGCACAATCTAATCATAACTTCATAATCCATCGGATCCAAACAAACACATCATATAGCATTACAATAGTTGATCTTGATATTTTAGGCAGCTCACAAGATCATAAACATGAAGCACAAGGTAGAGAGACGATCATATAGCTACTGCCATGGACATGTAGTCCAAGGTGGGAACTACTAACGCATCATCTCGGTGGAAGGCATGGCGATGTAGAGCCCTCCGGGATCAATCTCCCTCCGGCAGTGTGCCGTGATTGTCTTCTGAGTCTCCCAAATGCATTTTTCCTTTCCCACCCCCTGCCTTTTTGCAGCCACCCTCCTCCGTTTCGTCGTTTCGCGAATCCGCCCTTCCACCTCCTTTTTCTTTCCTTTTCCTCCCTCCTCTCTCTCTCTTTTCTTTTTCCTCCCCCTTTTCTTTTCTTTTCCTCCTTTTTCCTTTTCTCTCACCCGCAGCCTCTCCTTCCTCCCACCCGCACGAGCTCTCCCCGCCGTCGTGCTCCCCTCCAGCCGCCGGTGCTCCTCCTTCCTCCAGCTCCACCCACACCCGCAGGCTTCCCCTTCCCTGAGCTCGCCGTCACGCCCCAGCCCCAGCCCCAGCTCGACCCCGTCGGCCGCCACTCCTCCCCGTTCGTGGCTCCCTCCTCCGGCCCTCCTCCCGCATGCACGCCTCCCTGCGCCGCCTCCTCCGGCTGCTCCCTGTCGACCCCTCTCCTCTCCCCAGCTCCGACAGCTCCTCCTTGTGTCATCGCTGTCGTTCCCCGCCTCGAGCTCGTCCTCTCCCGCGCGCCCGTGCTCTCCGCCTGTTGTCGGCCCACATCGACCCCGGCCCGTCACCTCCAGCCGCGCCGTGGCCGACCTCCGCCCCGCCGCCGCTGACCTCCTCGCCTCCTATGCCCGCCAGCGCGCCTCCGCCACGCCGGCCGGCTCCCGCTCCCACCGGCCGCTCCTCTCCTCCAGGATGCGCACCGTCTGCATCCTTCCTGCGCGCCGTGCGTCTTCCCGGATCCTTGCCACCCTGAGCCGCATCACTCCTCCTCGACGTCCTCCTCTCCTCTCGCGCCTTCCCCTGCTCGGTGGCCGCCCTGCTCCTCCCGAGCCACTCCTCCTCTGCCTCTCCCTCGCCATAGCCAGCTCCGGCCGCCCCCTGCTACTCCTCGACCGCGCCCCGGCCGTAGTCCTCTCCCTCGTGCTCGACCTCTACCGTGGCCCTGCTCCTCCTCCCCGTCCACGGCTCCGTTCCCGTACCCGTGGCCGCCGGCCTTCCTTCCCGAGCTCCTCCCCGTCCCTGCTTCCCGTCCCCGACGCCCGTGGTCTCCTGCTGCTGCTTGTGCTGTGCTCCGTGCCCAAGTGTGTCCCTGTCCGTGCTTGTGCTGCTGCTGCACGTCGCCGTGTCGTGCTCGTCCCGTTTCCAGCGCCGTGTCTCCACCTCTGTGGTCGTTTCCCGACATCTCCTGTTTTCCCGCCGTGATCTGTTCCCCTTGGAGGCCTCCGTGATGCATTCCCGTTCCCGACGCCTCCGTGTACCGAAGTCGGATACGCCAAGGACTACCCCGACACTGGAAATGCGACAAGTTCTCCATCTTTGTGTTTTGTGTGCCGGCCGCCTTCATGCGCACCGTGAAGACCGACCCCTGACTACCGTGGACCCCGAAGCCCGGAATGCCAAGGTCCGCTACCACGACTTCGACTACGGTTTGGCCACGACTACTTCCATGACGTCGACTACCTCGACTACTTCGACTCCGGACGAACGACTACTTCGACTACTTCCTCTCCCATTCGAAGACGGTGGTTCCGAATCCGAAGATCCCCGACTCCGATGTGTGACACCAACCCTAAACCCTATATACCATATATGCGTATCTTATAAAATCATGCATCATTAATTAACATCGAACCTTTATCCATTTAGTCAAATTAAATCAATTTAATTATGGGGTTTTGTCCGGTGCATATATATTTTGCACCGATCCATTTAAAATGCTTTGCCATGTGTTAGGGAATAAAATTGGATCGCATTTAATTTGTCATGCATTCATGTCATCAACATGCCGATTCTTTTGCTATGCATCTTTTGCGCTTCTAGTGTTCATTGCTTCTTCGGGAATAGGACGATGAGTTGATGTGAGCAACGACAGGTTCTGCTACCTCTACCGGATTGCAGGCAAGTGATACTCCCTTGCTATCTTTGCTTGTTTTCTGTCTCTTACTCGTCCTATCTTTTGTTCCTTGCTAGCCTTATGTTACGATGCTTGTGTCCCGATCCTATTTGCATGTTTACCTGGCAGCCATGATATAGCCACACCTCCACATCCTATTAACATGTTGTTTGTTTACCTTGTTAGCCTTGCGAGTCGTAGTGCATGCTTAGGTGCTTTGCTTGAGTCATGTTATCTCTTTATCTAGTCTTGTTGTTAACATGATAGCTAGGCTCAACTTAAATGGTAATCTTTAATTTCTGTTGTGATGGGAATAATATAATAAAGATAAGGCACCGGCGGAAGGCCAATCATGGTGTTTTGTTCTGCTAGTGTCGCCTAGGACCCGAGTTCTTTTCCGTTGATCCAAGACTGAGCGCACTAACCACATGTGGGAGTTCTATGGGCCTCCCCGCAATCTATTACCGGATCCTCAAACCTGTCCAGGAGCCACAACTTAGTTCGGGTGTTTCCATTTGCGCACGTATTACGATGATGATGTGAAGGTAAGATGATGATGATTACGTGGTTACTTACGGTAGGGCTTGCGGCACGTGGCGTTTACCCATGTGGACGGAGGGCAATCGTATGAGTGTTCCTCCCGACACCGTCCTCGCAACGGTTAGGCCCACCTTGAAGCTTCGGCCGGACTCTCAAGGTGGATCAGTCCTAGCTAGGTGGCTCCCTGGACTTGTTTGTAGAGAAGGGAAGTATTGCGTCGAACGCTCCACCGGTAAACCTCTAAGCGAGTGTTTCGATGCGTGTGGGTTCATTGGTGCATTCCTGCAGGGTGAAATCTTTTCGAAAAGTCGTTTTCGCGGTTATGGACGACTTGGTGAAATGTGCTAGCTAAAAAGATCATAGACAACTTGCACCTTATGATGATAATAAATTGACTAGTAAGATAGATGACTTGAATAATAACTCATAAAACTTGTCCACCGTGTGAGTTGCCCTGATTGCTTCCTCGCGGGTGGTTGATCGAGGGAGTAATACGTGGGCGGGTTTTTGATGTGGTGAGTAGTATAGTTGGTTTCTTATGTGCTCTCTTACCTTGTCTCCTTTAGACGGAAGTTGTAGCATGTCTCTATAAGTTGTTAGTGCTGCTTGCCGCCGCCTCAATCGCTAACCCTCTTCCCCGGAATTCCAGCTTTGATATCTTGTGAGTATTACTTGCCAGTACTTCTACTTGTAAGGTGGCCGCCATTGCCATCGCATCTTCATCATCTCCTTCCCTCTTTGAATCCCCCAATGAAAATGTCTCCAACACTTCTGCAAGATGTCTTATGGCTAAGTCCACCGAGGTATCATCCTCTCCCTCTCCCTATCCTAAGACTGTGAATGATATGAATGATGCTACTAGTCTTAGAGTAAAAGAGGAAATTGTTGTCATGGATCATTTTATGGCTAAGTTGCAAGGTGAAACCAAGAAGCACTTTGAGGCTCTCATGAGCCAATATGGTGAAGCTCAAGATATGCTTGAGGTCAAGGGTAGAATTGAAAGATAGGATGCTATTGAAATTGCCTCCTTGAGTGTTACCCTTGAGAAGGAGCAAGAGCTTAGGGCTTCCCTTGAGGAGAAACTATAATCTATTGAAGAGTCACATGATTTAATTATTGCTAGACTCATTAAAGAACGTGACCATGCTATTGCTAAATATAAAACATGTAAAAAGGAAAAGGTGGAGCTTGGGGTTGTTCATTCTAGACTAACCGAGGATCTAGAGAAGCTTTCCAAGGCTCACAAGGCTTTGGAGAGTGAAAACTCTACCCTCACCAAGTCTCTTGAACAACTTCAAGCTCAACCATCTAAGAATGATGCACCTAACTCCTCTACTACTCCTTGTGATCATGCAAATATTATTGAGGAAAATGCTAGGTTGAAGGCTTCCCTTGCCAAGGCCATCTCACAAGGTAAGAAACCTAGTGGGACCCCCCACAACAAGAAAGAGGGCCTTGGCTATGTTGCTCTGGCAAAGAAGGAGAACTTCATGAAGGATGCAAGGACC
The DNA here is from genome assembly GCA_012064385.1 of Puccinellia tenuiflora. Classification (NCBI taxonomy): domain Eukaryota; kingdom Viridiplantae; phylum Streptophyta; class Magnoliopsida; order Poales; family Poaceae; genus Puccinellia; species Puccinellia tenuiflora. Next base: position 811,552 of record QRDG01001759.1, on the reverse strand, counting down.
GCACAAACAAAGAAGACTAACATCTCGAGTGGTGGTGCCAGAAGGGGCAAAACCACTCGTGATGACTTTGCGGGAAAAGCTAACCCCCACTATATTTTATATGTTGATTATTATGGGGATGTCTATGCTAAGTTTGTTGGTCCTAGAGATGTTTCTATTGCTCGTTCTATTTGGGTTCCTAAGACCCTTGTTGCTAACAAAAGAGGACCCATTACAAAATGGGTACCTGAAACAAAGCAATGATTTCGTGTAGGACTATGCTTCCGGTGGGTCAAAATGGGTGCTTGATAGTGGATGCACAAGTCATATGACCGGAAGCAAGGAGATAATGACGGAGTTGAGACCAAATCTAAATCATGCAACTGTCACTTATGGAGATCGATCAAAATCTGAGGTATTGGGTTTTGGCAAGGTGGTAGTCGCTCAGGATATTTCCTTAGTGAATGTCATGCTTGTTGAAACCCTTGGTTATAATTTACTTTCAGTTAGTGCACTTACAAAGATGGGTTTTGCCGTCTTTATTAATATTGATATTGTGATACTCTTGTGGAGCAAGACTCTAAAGGTCGCTTTCGTTGGGTATGGCAAAAATGATTTGTTTGTGGTTGACTTTTCGGGGAAAACCACTTCAAATTCAATGTGCCTATTCGGAAAGGCCGACGTGGGTTGGTTGTGGCATCGCCGCTTGGCCCATGTCAACATGAGAACTCTGCAAAGCCTTCACAAGGGTGGCCACATTCTCAGACTAAAAGAAAATGTCTCTTTTGCCAAAGATTGTGTTTGTAGGGCATGTGTTGAAGGAAAGATGCATGATTCTCCCCATACTAGCAAGACTATTATCTCATCCAAGAGGATCTTGGAGCTTCTCCATGTGGATCTTTTTGGTGTCATTCTCGAAGCTAGTCTTGGTGGGAAGAAGTATTTCTTGGTGATTGTTGATGACTACTCAAGATTTACATGGGTTTATTTCTTCAAGTTGAAGAGTGAGACCCAGCAAGCCTTCATCGACTTCTCCAATGAAGTTCAACGTCAACACAATGTCCCCATATTAGCAATTAGAAGTGACAATGGCTCCGAGTTCAAGAACTACACCCTCAATGAATTCCTTGGTGAAGAGGGTATTCGTCATCAATATTCCGCAACATATACCCCTCAACAAAATGGTGTAGCCGAGAGGAAGAACCGGACTCTTATGGATATGGCGAGGTCCATGTTGGCGGAGTTTAAGTCTCTGTTGACCTTGTGGGCCGAGGCTATATCCACGGCATGTCATTCATCCAACCGGCGCTACTTTCGTAAAGGTTTGAACAAGACTCCATATGATATCCTCACCGGCAACAAGCCTAACATCTCCTACTTTCGTGTATTCGGTTGTAAGTGATTCTATTTGATCAAAGGTTGCCGCTTAACTAAATTCGAATCTAAATCTCTAGAGGGTATTTTTGTTGGTTACGGTGCCGAATCTTACACTTATAGAATCTATGACAAAGTCTCATGGGTTATCATAGAATCTTGTAGTGTGGTGTTCGAGGAAAATGACGGCTCCCAAGTGGTGCAGTTCCATGTTTCTAATGTAGATGATGAAATACCTCAAGATGCCATAAGAAGAATGGGTGTGGGCTTTTTCTGCCCCATTGAGGAACCCCTTGTGGCGGATCAACAAGGACAATGCTCTACTCAAGTGGAGCCTTCATCTACAACAGATTTGCAAGCAACTGCTGCTGAAGCCAATGATGCACCTGACCAAAGACAATCAGTTTTCAACCGCCAGACCGAAAATTCCGGCCATCTTGACCGGAGACTCCGATCTACATGATGCTGCTACCAGCCCTGATCAAGACCGAGGTCCATCCTTTTCCTCTAGTGATGGAGTTACTCATAATGAAGATCAAGGTCAACACTCCAGTCAAGACGGGGACACAAATGATCAAGATGATCAAGACATTCTTCCAAGATCAAATGAAGATATCGAAGCCCGTCGTCAAGCTAGGGTTGCAAAGAATTTAGAACATCGTCAACACACCTTTGACAAAGTAATTGGTGATTTAAGAAGCAAGGAGTCCACCCGGAGGCAATTGGAAAGTTTTAGTGATCATCAAGCTCACATCTCCATGGTGGAACCGAAGAAAGTGTTTGAAGCTCTTGAAGATCCGGATTGGTTGGAAGCCATGCATGATGGACTCAACAATTTCAAGGGCAATAATGTATGGAAGTTAGTTGAGAAGACAAAGGAGTGCCGCAATATTATTGGAACTAAGTGGATATTCAAGAACAAGCAAGATGAACATGGAATAGTTGTGAGGAACAAGGCAAGATTGGTAGCTCAAGGGTTCTCTCAAGTTGAAGGCGTTGATTTTGGAGAGACCTATGCTCCTGTGGCTCGCCTTGAGTCCATCCGTATCCTTCTTGCATATGCATCCCACTATAACTTTAAATTGCAACAAATGGATGTAAAAAGTGCATTTCTTAATGGTCCTTTAAAGGAGTTGGTGTTCGTTAAGCAACCTCGGGGTTCGAGGACCCCAACTTCCCTAACCATGTCTACAAGCTTGATAAGGCACTCTATGGACTTAAGCAAGCACCACGTGCGTGGTATGAGCACCTTAGAGAGTTATTGTTAGATCGTGGATTTGAAGTTGGGAAAATTGATCCCACTCTTTTTACTTAGAGGGCTAACAGGGAGCTTTTCATTTGCCAACTATATGTTGATGATATTATATTTGGCTCATCTAACAAAGCTTTTAATGATGAATTTTCAAAGCTTATGACTGATAGATTTGAGATGTCCATGATGGGTGAGTTGAAGTTCTTCCTTGGATTTGAGATCAAGCAATTGAGAGGAGGGACTTTCATTGGCCAAGCAAAGTATATCCAAGACATGCTCAAGAGGTTCAATATGGTTGATGCTAAGGAGAAGAAGACTCCTATGGATACTAAATGCCATCTACAACTTAACCCAAAGGGTATAGATGTGGATCAAAAGCTCTACCGCTCCATGATTGGTTCGTTGCTTTATCTTTGTGCATCTAGACCCGATATTGTGTTGAGTGTAGATGTGTGTGCAAGGTATCAAGCCACTCGTAAGGAAAGCCACATGTTGGCGGTCAAAAGAATCCTTCGGTATTTGGTTCATAACCCAAGATATGGTTTGTGGTATCCCAAGGACTCTCCTTTCACTCTTTGTGGGTATACGTATTCGGATTGGGCCGGTGATCAAGATGATAGGAAATCAACTTTCGGGGCTTTCCAATTTCTTGGTAGGTCCTTGGTGAGTTGGTCTTCTAAGAAGCAAAATTGTATATCCTCTCTCCATCGGCGAAGCCGAGTATCTGGCTGCCACTAGTGGATGCACTCAATTTTTATGGATGAGTCAAACTTTAAAGGAATACGGTGTCAATTGTGACAAAGTGCCTCTATTGTGTGACAATGAAAGTGCTATCAAGATTACTTACAACCCGGTGCAACATTCAAGAACGAAGCATATTGATATTCGTCATCACTTAATTAGAGATCATGTTACCCGTGGAGATATTGAGCTAGCTTATGTGCCAACTGATGTCTACTACACGCTTCTATTCTTATAGACTTGTTGGGCCTCCAAGCGCAGAGGTTTGTAGGACAGCGGCAATTTTCCCTTAAGTGAGTAACCCAAGGTTTATCGAACTCAGGGAGGTAGAGGTCAAAGATATCCCTCTCAAGCAACCCTGCAATTAAGATATAAGAAGTCTCTTGTGTCCCCAACACACCTAATACAATTGTCAGTTGTATAGGTGCACTAGTTCGGCGAAGAGATGGTAAAATGCAAGTGATATGGATGGTAAAAGGTGATTTTGTAATTCTATAATAAAAATGGCAGTAAGCAAACAAGTGACAAAAGTGACTAAAAACGGTGTATCAATGCTTGGAAACAAGGCCTAGGCTTCATACTTTCAGTAGTGACTACTCTCAACATCATTAACATAATTAAACACATGATAGTTCCCACAAAAACACATGCATGGTAGACGTTACTCGGAGATCATTCTTTTGTGGATCAAATAGGATGAGAATTGCGTAGGGCTACGAGAAGCACACCTTAAAGTTCGTATTCCACATCTATGGACACTTCATGCTGTCACTATCCGCATCCAAAGATAGTACTAACAAACACCACAACCTATTTCTTGAATAGTCTCTTTCTTCAATAACACAAGCATCAAGAAACCTCATGATATATTCAATCCAACAATAATAAAGAACAAACTCATGATGAAGATCCCTCTAATCTTGATGCATAGAGTCACACACGGCACCCACACTGTCACCGAGGTACCGTGATCACAATGGTGACTCCGCAAATTATACTCTATAACACCACTTGAGCAACATCATATCCATTACACATAGGGAAACATCATGTATTCAACTATACTAACAAAGCTCATGATCACAACGAAGATCACATCATGGGAGAGAGAGAGATAACCACATAGCTACTTGTAGAAGTCTCAGCCCCGGTGAGGGACTACTCCCTCCTCATCACGGGAAGCAGCGGTGTTGATGGAGATGGCTCCGGCGGTCGATCCCCGTCCCAGCAGGGTGCCGGAACAGGACCTTCTAAACCCCCGAAACTTATCTGCCATGGCGGCGAAGCTCTGTATCGTATTTGGGAAAATCCTTCGGGGGTTAGGGTTTTTTAATCGGGGATGATTTTATGGGCATTGGAGGCAGCCCAGGGGGTGCCCGAGGGGCAGAGGCGGGCTGTGGCCGCGGCCCCCCTTAGACCCGTGGGTGGGACCCGCCCCTGGCCTGTGGGTCCCCCCCGGGGTCGCCCTTCTGGCTCCGGTCCTTATTTTTTCAATAAAAAATCGTTGTAAAATTTTGTCCAATTCCGAGAATATTTCCAGAAGTAACTTTCTGCAACAAAATCAGCACAAAAACAGGGAACTGGCACTGGGCATCTTGTCAATAGGTTAGTCCAACAAAATGCATAAAAATGATGTAATATGATAGTAAAAACATGTGACAACATCACAAAACTAGCATGGATCAATCAAAAATTATAGATACGTTTGACACATATCAGCATCCCCAAGCTTAACTATTACTCGTCCTCGAGTAGGTAAGTGATAAAAAAATAATTTTTGATGAGACATGCAACCAATACAATTATGATCAAGATAGTAATGTACAACACATGATGTGAATAAGGTGATCCAAAACAATTGTCTATACTTGACATTAAGCAAACAATGATTAACATAAGCTAGCTAACAAATGCTAGAAACTTTTCATGAATAAGTGCGTTGGAGACATGGAACCATACATAAGGTTTAGAAATAAGAATTGCAAATATGTCTCTAATGTAAAGCATCAATCATTCTTCAAAGCATCCAAGTAGTCATTCATGAAAATAGCCAAGCTCGAGTCAGGTGTCCTAATCCATCTCCTTCACAAAGCAATTGTTTCGAAGTCTACTCAACTAGTGCAAGTAAGAAGTGGCTTTGGCACCAAAATGTTATGGCAAAGAGAACAATGATGGAGGTTTGGAAGGCCAAAAAGAAAGGCTCAAACAGTGGAGAGGCTAACCACAAAACAGAAGGAAGTCCCGTAGTTGACACTGTATGAGGAGTAGTGATTGCCATGCAACGGATGCACATAGAGCTATAAGTGTATGAAACCTGTCCAATGGAACTAGTGGGGATGCATCCAACTTGCTTGCTCATGAAGACATAGAGCTCACTTGAGGAGGCTCATCCTTGGAATATACAAGCCAAGTTTTATAACGTTAATTCCCCACATAGTGACACTACTAAAACAAAATTAGTACTATCTACAATGAAGTGTAGGTGCTAACTAGCACAAGTGTGGTAAAAAGGATAGTAGTTCTGCTCCCTCTCTCTTTTTTCTATTTTTTGGATTTTGGTGGCCTCCTTGGCTCTTTTAAATGCTCTCTCATTTGGCCTCTTTTTGGGCTCTTTTATTTTTCTCTTTTTTTTTACCTCACTGTAGGAGCAACACTCTATATTACAAATGGATCATCACACTTTTTGGTACTCATAACTCATAAGACTAATACATGATGTATAAAAGAAGGTATGCATGATCGAGCATAGTGTGGAAAAATTGAGAACATGTGGCAAGCCACGCAGCACACTAACTCAATGATCAAGCAAACTATATGGTAATGAAGAATGACATTAAGTCATGATGTAATGATGGATGTTGCATGGCAATGTATCTCAGAACGGCTATGGAAATGCCGTGATAGGTAGGTATGGTGGCTGTTTTGAGGGAGATAATTGGCTTATGTGTAGGAGAACAAGATGAAGTTCTCCCACGGGGTTGGATGTATTGGCGAAGTATGCACCAAACTCAATGTGAGATAGGGCATTGCGCAGCACCGAAGAGGCTAGCAAAATATGGAAGTGGAAGTGCCAAAAACCAAAACTCAACAATGCATTTCGTATATTGCAAACAACTAGCAATTTCAATGTTCCACAAATGGTTAGAAACACCCCGAGAGGGATCGTGGCGGCTGAAAGTGCATGGTTGCCCCCATGTGTGGTTTTGGTAATTAATGACAATCTCTATGGACTAATGTTTGTATTGAGCTACTTGTAGGTGTGTCCATATGCTTTGCTTGATCTCCATTTGTTGGAGTCAAGGTTAAGGGAAGAAGAGTATTTGTTGATCAAGGCTAAGTGCGTGTTGATCAACACTCAAGTCCAAGTGAAGATATGCCGAAGAGTGCTTCTCCTATATTGGTGTATGGGGGAGCAACATGTGAATCTTCACCAAGCGAAGCGCAATCAAGAAAGGTGGTTCGTCTTGAGGAGATGAAGATCGTCTTCATCGACCTCAAGTGGATTAATGCGCAAGGCAAAGGTATGATCTTGATAGGGTTTCTATTTTACCGGTCTCATTATGTTAGTTGAGAGACCGGGTTATAGGATAGATAGCCGTACTAATAAGAGGGGATCTCGACCGAGTATCTTGATCGTATCGTTCGTGGAGAGCTCAAACCTTTGCATCCTTGCTTTCTTGCAATCATCTCTATTGGTTCTTATTTGTCTCTTATCGTGGTGTGGTCTTGGTGCGTGACGTGCTTGTCATGACACGGCTAAGTTCACCGAAAACGGTTTTCATATGCGTCTTCTATTGCGTTTTCCGTATTGGAGATTTTGCCGGTTCATCCGTGCGGAAGATTTCTCTGTTCCTTTTCTTTGCAAAATCTCCATTGATTGTTTGTCATTTCCAAGGGTAGCACTTGTCGTCCTCTTTCCAACAAATTTGGTTTCATGTCTTTTGGACTTCATTTGCAAAAGATATAACATTTCCGGTTTGCAAATGAGAAGGTTTACCTTTCTACATTTGGTTTTATCCTCACATGATGGACCATGATGTTTCTCTGCATGATCTTGTAGAACTTTTCGTTGCGAATCTAACGAGCCCAAGATCATCGAAAACGGAGTCCGGATGATTAAGTTATGATTTTTCTCGTACCGGGTGTTCTGCTGTTTTCGTTGCCGGTACTACCGGCCCCTCGGGCGGAACTACCGCTGGGAAGTTCCGGAGCAACTTCCGGAGGCCAGTTCCGCTTACGAAATTTCGGTACTGGACTCGGGCGGAAGTGGCACCGGAACTTGCTCCGGTACTACCGCTATTACCGGTACTACCGGTCTCCCCACGGAAGTACCGCCCCGGCGGGTTGAAGCAGGTTCGGCTGAACCATTTGAAGACCGTTGTCTGAAGCTGCTTGGGTGGGGGCGGAAGTACCGTCCCTTGGGGCGGTATTACCGGCCCTGCGGGTTTTTCTGCGGTGTGCCGTTGGTTGGCAGTTTTGCGTAGGGCGGTAGTACCGCCCTTTGGGCCGGTACTACCGGCCCTGCGGGAATCTGAGCCCAACAGCCAGATTCTCAGGGCACCTATTTAAGGGGCCTTTCTTCCCCAATGGTTCTCTAACAACTTGAGCTCACTTTTTCTCTCTCTCCTCCATTGTTGCAAAACTTGTGAGTTTGATTCCTCCACTTCCCTCCAATGATTCTTGCCCATTTTTAGGGAAACAAGAGAGGAGATCTAGATCTACCATTCCACCAATCCATTCCTCCTCTAAGTGAGGGGAACCTAGTAGATCTAGATTTTGGAGTTCTTAGTGTTTCTCCTCTTTGTTCTTCCTCCTAAATCCCTCCATAGCATTAGTTGCTTTGGTTGGATTTTGGAGAGAAAGATTTGACCACTTAGTGTGTTCTTGCCTTTTGCATTAGTTGCATCGGGTTGTGCTCTCCATGAAGATTCATGGGATTGAAGTTTGAGAAGCTTGTTACTCTTGGGTGCATTGTGTTCCCAAGAGCTTGTGCCTCTTGGGTGCATTGTGTACCCTAGACGGTTGGTGTGCCTCGAAGACTTCAAGTTGTGAAGCTTCGGTAAGATTTGGGAGCCCCCAATTGAGTTGTGGGTGTGTGCCCCAAGAAAGTTGTAAAGGCTCTGGATTCCGCCTTGAAGGATTCCGATAGTGGAAGGTGAACCAAACCCTTGGGTGCGGTTCATTGGAGAATAGGGTGAGGCCTTTGTGGCATCTTGAGTAGGCCTCTTGTGGTGAGCTCACACCCCTCCAACGAGACGTACTCCCTTAACATGGAGGAACTCGGGAATACATCCTCGTCTCCGCGTGCCTCGGTTATTTCTATACTCGAGCTTTTTACTTATGCAATTTACATTGTGATAGACTTCGTGCTTGAAGTTCTATATCTTGCTATTACCGTGTTGCTTGCCTTGCTAAGCATAAGTTGTTGGTGCACATAGGTGAACCTAGTATATTTAGGTTGTTGTCTTGTTAACTTAAACACCTAGTTTTATTCCGCAATTATCAAGCCTTTAACCGGAAAAGTTTTAATCGCCTTTTCACCCCCCCCCCTTTAGGCGACATCTCGGCATAGTTTGTTCTTTCAGCGGCGACACAAGTGCTCCGTTGGCTTCCCCGACCGTTGCAGTAAGTATCCACTGGGAACTTCTTTTCAACTGAGCAGAATTCATGATGCAAAAACATTGTTGACTTAGGTTGTTTTTAGTTAAGAAAGATATGGCTCCACACTCTACTAACACATCTCCACTAATCATCTCTAACACCGTTAACCAACACATTTTAACCATGATTTATTTTAATGCCTCAAAACAATTGAAGAGTATCAAATTATCCACATAGTGATCTACAAGACTATGCAGGTTTTTTTCTATTTCATACCACTACCACATGCATAGCATTTTATCGCTCTAACAAATCAACGAAGCAACCAAAACAACTCTCTAACTAATATAAGTGAAGATGAATAGAGTCTAACAACAACAACTAGCAGCTCTAAACAAGATAAAAGCTAAAAGCGAGAGCTTACTAGCAAACAAACTGTAGCTAAGAATACTCAACAAGATATAAGCGAAGCAAAGGAGTATTCAAATAAAAAAGCGGAGTGCGTCTCTCTCCCACACAAATAAAGCAAGGATCCAACATGAATATGACCAGCAAACAAACAAAACAAAACTGAAAGCAAAAAGACGCTCCAAGCATAGCACATAATATGTAAAGTGATAAAAACTTAGTTCAACGAAGACAACCTCATGATAGTCGATGAAGAGGAGGAGATGCCTTGGGCATCCCCAAGCTTTGACGCTTGATGGTTCTTGATATTCAGAGGGGGTGCCACGGGGGCATCCCCAAACTTGAGCTCTGATCCATCTTCAATTTCTTCATTGTCCTCTCCTTTAGAACTTAAAAACTCCCTTCACACAAAACTTCTCATAAACTGATTAGAGGGTTAGTGCTCATAAATTAAAATGCACATGTTTTCAACTCAAGACAAATTGCAACCAACTTTGTTGGGCATTAGCTACTATTTACTAAGCCTCAATGTGGCACTCCTCCTCAAGAGTATCACATTTGACGATAGTAAAGAGACGAATACAAAATAAAAGCAGAATCTGTCAAAAACTGAACTGTCTGTAAAGATTGAATTTTTCGAGGCACTTCTGTAGCTCAAATAATAAAACTCAAAACTAACAAAAGATAGATAAAAGTGTCAGTCTTGCTGTCAAAAATATCAGAAAAAGATAAAATTCAGGGAATTTCTGGATTTTCGAACAGTGAAGGACAGAAATCTTTTTGTAGACAGCAAAACAATACCTCGCACTTTCAATGCATTAGAGGCTAAACTTAGCATAAAAACAAAACAAAAAGATACAATGAAGTTCCTACAGGAAAAAACTTCATGAGTTCAAGAAAAGCAAAAATGAACTGAAAGTAAAAGATGGGTTGTCTCCCAACAAGCGCTTTTCTTTTAAGCCTTTTAGCTAGGCATGATAATTTTAATGATGCTCTCATAAGAATAAGAGTTGGAACGCGAAAGAGAGCATCATAAAGAAAATATCAAACACATTTAAGTCTAACTCTCTTCCTATGCATAGGAATCTTGTAAGAAAATAAATCATTGAAGCATAAAGCATTAAGCATAGGAAGGCAAAGCAAGTGCAACATTAAAACCTTCAACATAAAGAGGGGAAACTTCATAAGATAAAAATTTATATAACCACGCTTCCCTCTCTCATAATAACTTTCAGTAGAATCATAAGAAAACTCAATAACATAACCATCACATAAAGCATTTTTCTCATGATTCACATGCATAAAAGTATTATTATTATTACTCTCCACATAAGTAAAATCCTTCTCATTAGTAATAGTGGGAGTAAAACTATCATAACCATCATTGTAATCATCATAAATAGGAGGCATATCATGATCATAATAAACTTTTTCCTCAATAGTAGGTGGACTGAAAATATCACATTCATCATAATAATCATAATATATAGGAGGCATAGTATAATCAAAGAAAATTTCCTCCTCAAAGCTTGGGGGACTAAAAGATCATATTCATCAAAACCATCTTCCCCAAGCTTAGAATTTTCCATAGCATTAGCAATAATGGTGTCCAAAGAATTCATGCTAATAACATTGCTACTATAATGATTATTATGCAAATAAAGTTCCATAGATTTTTCATTTTCTCTTCAAAAGCATCATGTAGCGATCCTGCCCTTTAAAAATGGCCAAGATCCCTGTGTTCTGTGCTAGTCCCTGGATCGAATAGCTAGCACCACAGTTCAAGATGTAATATCATGCAAATGCGTCAAATATCTATTACATCGAAGATCCAGAAAAGTAAAACATTACAAGTTGCATAGCACAAGGCTAGCATATTACAAAACTCAGCAGCGGAAATCATATAATAGCATGGAGTCCTCATCATCTTCATGTGCCACAGGCAGACATGTTGGTTGCAGACTCGAAACCTATAGCGTTCCTTACTCATCGTCAAACGAACCTGCAACGATAAAAGCGTTGCAGCCAAGAATTGGTCAGAACCATTTGAATGGATCTGGCAAATGATACTTGTGGACTCATAAAGGCAAACTTCTAACATCTACATGCATATTTGGCTGGTGGAGTTGACAGGCTCTTGCGCAAAGCAATATTTTATCCTATACTTTCAAAAAACATTTCTTTCTTTCCAAAAACCTTAAGAGACATCCCTGGGCGCACCAGTGCCTCAATTCCCCCCATGTTCACCCATCAAATTTTAATTTAGAAATTGGAATGAATGAGATTCTTCCACCTTGCTTAGTTACTCAAATTGTCCATAACCGGGGACACGGCTAAGATCTTAGTTTTATTACTCTCGAGAGTTTGTGACACTTTCACCACTTGACCTCATCAACCCATTCTATCCTTGACCTTCTTGAAGTGAAAAGGAAAGGTGAAGATGAAGACGAGACCTTTGGGAAACAGTCCCCTGTTCATCTGGCAGACCCATACAAGACATTCATCCGCTACGAACTGCCGGAATCAGGTTCCTAGAACTTACTTAGTCAAGGCAGAGCCATAGTACCAAGTGGCTGCACTGGAAGTAAACTAGACACGGAGTGACATGAAATCTCAAAGACCCTGGGTGGCGAGCACAAGTGCACGTACTCAGGTACCCGCAGAACTGGGCCTGAGCAGCCACTCAACTATAAACCACCAATAGAGCAACTCCAAATCCACCCAGGCGATTCATTAATTTAGTAGATTTTCCTTAACTCATATACAATAAAACAATCCATTTTTGTAGCAAGCCAATCTACTAAATTAATATAGGTCACTAGTCAACTAAATCATGTGGCTAACCTAACAGGTTTGCATAGCATATAACTTTAATAAAGACAGCCTATCATGCAGGCTACTGAAAAATAGTCTACCATGCAATATAGTAAAATAGTAGGTCATTTATGCTGGAGTATCACTTGCCTTTTGAAACTTGTCGTTTCTCACACACTCTTTTCAACGTAACTCGTAGCTCTCCGTTCAATCTAAACAATATAAACAAACAACAATAAATAACCACCCATCAAACAATAAAACAAGCACAACATCAAACATGGACAACAATAAAACAACAAGGTTGATAGTCCAAGTTCATCACATAATTCAATATACAAAAAGAATTATTGTAATGAGGTCTAGGTTGGTCAAGGTCCAAGGTTTACAATTTGGATATGGTCAAATTGCAAACTAGGTCAAAGTTTGCAACACAAGTCACTAAAAGATTTTAAACCATTTTCAACATGTTCATGACGAAATGGTTCAACCAAAATGGGTTTTGGTTATACTGGACAGAGAACTAAGTTTTAAAACATTTTCCCAAAAGAAACAATTAAAACAATAACAAAACATTTTAACACTTCCAAAATAGCATAAACACAATTTTATATAAAACAATGATTTAAAACATTTTATAATATTTTGGAAAAGGTCTTACTGGACAGAGGACAACTATACAAAACTAATCCAATTGGATTTACCCAAAAATCTATTTTTAAACTAAAGTTATGCCAAAATTACTCAAATTACACATTTGAAATTTGAATAATTTAAACTAGGGCAAAACTGAAAACTAATAGGTCTAAAATAATCTACAGATCCTGAGGTTTTCAAAAAGGTAAAGTTTGTTAAAATTGGTTAAACCAATAAAAGATATGAGGGTTCTAAGTTGTAAGGTCTTTTCTGCAAAACTGCTAATAATTCTAATTCGGGTAATTCACAGAAAATCCCTGGCCACGTGGATCTGACTGGGTGCTGACTGGGATCTGACGGGGCGCTGATTGTGCAGCTGACGAGGCTGCCACGCGGCGGTTCTGGATTGGCTGGTACCGGTTCGGTATAGGAAACAAGCGGAGCCGTTAGATCAAGATCTAACGGTCCAGATCTAAAGGGGGTTCCGGCCGGTGGTTAGGGTTCCGGTGAGCGGCGGTGCACGGCGGCGACAGAGCGGCATCGCGCGTTCCCGGCGATCTTCGGGCTCCGAGGATGCGCGGTTTCTACCTTGATGATCGGGACGACGGGGCGAACTTGGTGGCGAGGCGGAGGTCTTCGGCTTGCTCTCCTCCGTCTTCTATTGCTCGCCGGAGTTGGAGACGGCGGCGGTCCGAGGCGGGCGTGGACGAACTCGTCAATCTAGCGACGTAAAAAGGGGTACAACATGTCAGCACGATGCGCAAGGAAGGAGAGGGATGTTGGGATGAAGAGAGAGGGCGGGGAGTGGTCGGAGCTGGCCGGAGATCGGCTTTTACCGGCGGCGGAGTAGCGGCGGCACGAGCTCGAGCACGGGCAGCCTGGCGGCGCTCTTGCTAGGGTTTTGGGGGCAAAAGACGGCGGAGGTTGTGGGGTTTAAATAGACGCGATCGAGCGAAACTAAATCCGTTTAAATCGGCCGGATTTGGATTTGGAGATCGAGTTCGTCTCGAGGCCGATGCTTGCGCTGGAGCTGTTCGTGCTGACGTCATCGCTAACGTCACGTGCGGGGTCCACCGGTCAGCGACAGAGGAGAAGAGAGAAGGAAGAGAGGGCCGGGTGCGGGGGTGGTTTGGGCCGATCCTGGGCCGGCTTGCTGGCTGGCTCGGTCTCTGTTTTTTTTTTTTGACAAATCTTTTCTCCTTTTTCTTCTCTGTTTTCAAAATAGAAAATGAAAACATATCAAACCTTTTTATAAAAATTTGCAAAAATACTTTTTAGAGAGCTTTTCAAAATAGAATATTGTGACACTTGTATTGCCATCAAATAAAATTAAAATATTTGTAATATCTAAACCTTGCATAAAGGCCTATTGGTCACCCTTATGTCATTTTAAATAAATAGGTTTTTATAAATTATTTTTGGAACTCAAGTAAAATCCAGAAAATTAGTATGAGTATTATCATCCAAAAATTATAAACTCAATAAAATAATTTGTGGCAAAACTTTTCATTTAAATAGAATTGGATAGATCCTTTTAAATACAAACACCCATTTAATTATGGGCTTGTTCTAATATTTGAAATATTTTGCCAAAAAGGTTTTTAGGATTTTATAGAAATCCAAATTAAGTATTTTCTTTACAAAACTTTAAAACTTGAAAATGAAGGATAAAAGAATATTTAAAATAATATCCCTTTAAGAAAATCAAAGTAATCTTCAAAGATGGTTTTTTCTTGATTTTTGGAGACTTTATCTATTTAATAATAAAGTTTTAAATTTTTGTGATTTTTAAAACATTCCAAAATTTGGGATGTTACAAACCTACCACCCTTAAAAGGAATCTCGTCCCGAGATTCGAAGAGGCTAGAAAGAAAGATAGGTTTGGGATCTCTGGGTTTAGGCAACTCGGTGGGCTACCACCCTTAAAAGAAACTTTTGTAGGCAGTCTTGAACTCCTGTCTTTGGACTAGGGTCAACTGGTGAATCTTTTCGTCACACTAGAGTCCACTATATCTTCACTCTTATAGTGCTTCACCTTCCTAATTCCACTGATATAGCATGTACTAGGTCTTCATGAGATTTTGATAATTCTTTCATCCTTAGATGATATCTTGGGATCATTGAATCATAGGATTCATTTCCAATAGGTGGGTGTCTATTCATGTAGCTTCAGATACTGTAGCATCACTAGTTGGGTCTATCAAAAGTCTAGCATGAGAGGATTTCACAACATCATGTCATCAATTTCTATAGTGCCATTGGCATGTTGCTTCTCCTGGTTCACTTTCTTCTGTGCAAGCACTACACCATTTCTAACGGAACTCTCATGGTTGGTCAACACTTCGATTTGTAGGATTTTCTTCTTCTTCACAAGAGCTGGGGTTTATTCTCATCGTATAGCTTACGTATAGGCAACACTTGCCTTACATAGGGTTATAATATCCAGTGGCTCAGGTTCATCGTCGGCTCTCTAATTGGTTTGTCACTCAGATTTACCATTCCTCATAGCAAGAGCGAATGATATGAGTATTCGCCATGGGGGCCAATCCATGTCGCACCCACTCATTACCTTGTACTTAGTTTGGTGAATCTCGTAGGCTAACACTCGGTCGATCTCACTTGTCCGACAGAGAGTTTCCAATCTGTAAGACATACCTGAGATAATCTATCGATACCTCAAAACTATTGGGTTGCGAAAGCTTCTATACACGCTAAATCTTCTCCTCTGAATCTTCCACTCATGGAGTGTGCTTTCCATGTCATCTTGGCTCATCAGTTTCAGGCTAATATCTCTATCCTTGACAAGTCGGGTAGTCTTCACAATAAAAGATATATCTTCATAAAGTTTTGGCATAAAATTACATCGGCATCAACCACTCTTACATCACAGTACTTATTCTTCCACCTAAATATATCTAGTGGCATTTATTACATCTTCAGAACATTTCCATTGACTCTGGTCCTTCTTCTTGGCTAAACTCCTCATTAAAACTCAGTTGGTTTCTTTGCTTCTTGATTTAAACTGATATCTGATCTGCTTCTTTTCTGGTGTGGTGAGTGTGACAGCTTTACTAGCATGATCTATCTGACCTTCATACCTGGACATCCAGTCCTTGCCTATGATTATATCCAAGCCTTGCAAGTCTAGCACAAACAACTCGCTTGGAAATTTATGTGTCTCAATTTCCAAGGTCATGTTTGGGCATACCGCGTTTGCTGGTCTCTTTCCTTCTGTAGAGCTTACTCTGATGGGTCTTCTAATCCCTTGATAGGATATCTTATTTTTACTCACAAAGTCTTTTGATATGAATGAATGTGTAGCCTCAGCATCGAAAAGTACTCGTGCAAAACCTGAGTTGATCAACAATTCTTCAATAACTGGGTTTGGTCTCTTGAGAACTCTCTCACTGTTTATAGAGAACACATGTCCCTTTCGGAATTGAATTGGCTTGGTCCCAATACTAATCTTCTTTTGTGGACAGTCCCAAGAATAGTGTCCCATTTTCTTACATTTGCAACACTCCACCTGACTGAGGTCTTTCCTGTTGGATTTGGGGTGGGTGTTCTGACTACTGTTTTCTCCCATAATGTACTCATCTCCAAGGTCATAAACCTCTTCAGTATGGGCGGGGCTATGGTGGTCATGGTTGATTTGATGGTCATTTACTCCCTGAAGGTCATGTTCATCAATACCATGGCAATGGTGGTTATTGTCTTCTTGATGGTTGAACTCAAACTGAACATGTTCGTCATATGAAGTGCACCATTCCTGCTGTGGTTCTGGGTGATGCTTTTCCAATTGAAGCTTTCGCTTCTTGGTTGCAACTTGCTTCAGTTTGCTTTCCAAGACTATAGCTTGGTCAACCAGTGACTGGTAGTCAGGAGTATAGGCAACTGTCAATAGAATGGATAGTTTGTCATTCAAACCATTTAGGAACCTTTCTTTCCTCTTAGTATCTGTATCAACGTCATCCGGTGCGTAGCGCGCCAGATTATTGAACTCATTCATGTATTCTATTACATTTCGGTCATCTTGTCGAAGCTCCAAAAATTCTTCCCTCTTCAGTTTCATCACTCCTGATGAAATATGTGCATCACGAAATCCTTCTTGGAACAAATCCCATGTCATCTCCTTGAGGGGATGAGTGATCTGGTAACAGTCCCACCAGTCTGCTGCAGGTCCTTCTAGTAAATGTGCTGCGAATCTAACCTTCTCAGCATCTGTGCATCCGATGGTCACTAAATCCTTATTTACCGAACGAAGCCAATCATCGACCAAAATAGGTTCTTCAGTTCTTGAGAACTTTCCTGGTCGAAGCTTCAAGAATCTGATCAGCATATCCACTTGAGGAGGAGGTGGTGCTGGAATGTTCTTGTTGTCTTCTTGGTTTTGGGTCACCAGCTGATTCAACTGTTTCTGTGCATCTACTAACTGTTGTAGTGTAAGCATCACCGGGTTGTTGGGATTTGGCTGTGACATCTGTTTAGTTTAGCATGGCTGAGTAGAGATAGAGGGATACTAAGAGAAACATTCCTACCCAAACAAGCAGAACAAGGCAATACATTTTACAAACAACATCTAGCAAGCATCAAGCAACATGGTTCAAACACTAACAAACAGCCTAGCATTGTCATACCAACTAAGTATGATCAATATACTATCACGTTATCGTTGTTCTAGCAAGGTGACTAAAGTGGTGGTCTCATCTATTTCTTCGTTGAATCTCTTCAAGTTCTTCTTTGATCTTCAGTATGGTGGAACTGTCTTGAAGGGAATCTTCATTGGTCTGACATCAATTGAGTTGAATCCACCAATAAGCGTCAATTGAATGAGGAAAGATGTCTTACAAAGTGAATAGTAGATGAGAGTATAAGAAGGATAAATTGTAAATATTTTATTTTCAGAAAATTGAGTAAAATATAATTTTCAATTCTAGGTCTTTTCCTAGTTCTAATCCAAACCTAGGGTTTCGAACCTACAGGCAACACAATGCTCTGATACCATCTGTAGCGATCCTGCCCTTTAAAAATGGCCAAGATCCCTGTGTTCTGTGCTAGTCCCTGGATCGAATAGCTAGCACCACAGTTCAAGATGTAATATCATGCAAATGCGTCAAATATCTATTACATCGAAGATCCAGAAAAGTAAAACATTACAAGTTGCATAGCACAAGGCTAGCATATTACAAAACTCAGCAGCGGAAATCATATAATAGCATGGAGTCCTCATCATCTTCATGTGCCACAGGCAGACATGTTGGTTGCAGACTCGAAACCTATAGCGTTCCTTACTCATCGTCAAACGAACCTGCAATGATAAAAGCGTTGCAGCCAAGAATTGGTCAGAACCATTTGAATGGATCTGGCAAATGATACTTGTGGACTCATAAAGGCAAACTTCTAACATCTACATGCATATTTGGCTGGTGGAGTTGACAGGCTCTTGCGCAAAGCAATATTTTATCCTATACTTTCAAAAAACATTTCTTTCTTTCCAAAAACCTTAAGAGACATCCCTGGGCGCACCAGTGCCTCAATTCCCCCATGTTCACCCATCAAATTTTAATTTAGAAATTGGAATGAATGAGATTCTTCCGTCGACCACCTTGCTTAGTTACTCAAATTGTCCATAACCGGGGACACGGCTAAGATCTTAGTTTTATTACTCTCGAGAGTTTGTGACACTTTCACCACTTGACCTCATCAACCCATTCTATCCTTGACCTTCTTGAAGTGAAAAGGAAAGGTGAAGATGAAGACGAGACCTTTGGGAAACAGTCCCCTGTTCATCTGGCAGACCCATACAAGACATTCATCCGCTACGAACTGCCGGAATCAGGTTCCTAGAACTTACTTAGTCAAGGCAGAGCCATAGTACCAAGTGGCTGCACTGGAAGTAAACTAGACACGGAGTGACATGAAATCTCAAAGACCCTGGGTGGCGAGCACAAGTGCACGTACTCAGGTACCCGCAGAACTGGGCCTGAGCAGCCACTCAACTATAAACCACCAATAGAGCAACTCCAAATCCACCCAGGCGATTCATTAATTTAGTAGATTTTCCTTAACTCATATACAATAAAACAATCCATTTTTGTAGCAAGCCAATCTACTAAATTAATATAGGTCACTAGTCAACTAAATCATGTGGCTAACCTAACAGGTTTGCATAGCATATAACTTTAATAAAGACAGCCTATCATGCAGGCTACTGAAAAATAGTCTACCATGCAATATAGTAAAATAGTAGGTCATTTATGCTGGAGTATCACTTGCCTTTTGAAACTTGTCGTTTCTCACACACTCTTTTCAACGTAACTCGTAGCTCTCCGTTCAATCTAAACAATATAAACAAACAACAATAAATAACCACCCATCAAACAATAAAACAAGCACAACATCAAACACGGACAACAATAAAACAACAAGGTTGATAGTCCAAGTTCATCACATAATTCAATATACAAAAGAATTATTGTAATGAGGTCTAGGTTGGTCAAGGTCCAAGGTTTACAATTTGGATATGGTCAAATTGCAAACTAGGTCAAAGTTTGCAACACAAGTCACTAAAAGATTTTAAACCATTTTCAACATGTTCATGACGAAATGGTTCAACCAAAATGGGTTTTGGTTATACTGGACAGAGAACTAAGTTTTAAAACATTTTCCCAAAAGAAACAATTAAAACAATAACAAAACATTTTAACACTTCCAAAATAGCATAAACACAATTTTATATAAAACAATGATTTAAAACATTTTATAAGATTTTGGAAAAGGTCTTACTGGACAGAGGACAACTATACAAAACTAATCCAATTGTATTTACCCAAAAATCTATTTTTAAACTAAAGTTATGCCAAAATTACTCAAATTTACACATTTGAAATTTGAATAATTTAAACTAGGCCAAAACTGAAAACTAATAGGTCTAAAATAATCTACAGATCCTGAGGTTTTCAAAAAGGTAAAGTTTGTTAAATTTGGTTAAACCAATAAAAAGATATGAGGGTTCTAAGTTGTAAGGTCTTTTCTGCAAAACTGCTAATAATTCTAATTCGGGTAATTCACAGAAAATCCCTGGCCACGTGATCTGACTGGGTGCTGACTGGGATCTGACGGGGCGCTGATTGTGCAGCTGACGAGGCTGCCACGCGGCGGTTCTGGATTGGCTGGTACCGGTTCGGTATAGGAAACAAGCGGAGCCGTTAGATCAAGATCTAACGGTCCAGATCTAAAGGGGGTTCCGGCCGGTGGTTAGGGTTCCGGTGAGCGGCGGTGCACGGCGGCGACAGAGCGGCATCGCGCGTTCCCGGCGATCTTCGGGCTCCGAGGATGCGCGGTTTCTACCTTGATGATCGGGACGACGGGGCGAACTTGGTGGCGAGGCGGAGGTCTTCGGCTTGCTCTCCTCCGTCTTCTATTGCTCGCCGGAGTTGGAGACGGCGGCGGTCCGAGGCGGGCGTGGACGAACTCGTCAATCTAGCGACGTAAAAAGGGGTACAACGTGTCAGCACGATGCGCAAGGAAGGAGAGGGATGTTGGGATGAAGAGAGAGGGCGGGGAGTGGTCGGAGCTGGCCGGAGATCGGCTTTTACCGGCGGCGGAGTAGCGGCGGCACGAGCTCGAGCACGGGCAGCCTGGCGGCGCTCTTGCTAGGGTTTTTGGGGCAAAAGACGGCGGAGGTTGTGGGGTTTAAATAGACACGATCGAGCGAAACTAAATCCGTTTAAATCGGCCGGATTTGGATTTGGAGATCGAGTTCGTCTCGAGGCCGATGCTTGAGCTGGAGCTGTTCGTGCTGACGTCATCGCTAACGTCACGTGCGGGGTCCACCGGTCAGCGACAGAGGAGAAGAGAGAAGGAAGAGAGGGCCGGGTGCGGGGGTGGTTTGGGCCGATCCTGGGCCGGCTTGCTGGCTGGCTCGGTCTCTGTTTTTTTTTTTTTTTTGACAAATCTTTTCTCCTTTTTCTTCTCTGTTTTCAAAATAGAAAATGAAAACATATCAAACCTTTTTATAAAAATTTGCAAAAATACTTTTTAGAGAGCTTTTCAAAAATAGAATATTGTGACACTTGTATTGCCATCAAATAAAATTAAAATATTTGTAATATCTAAACCTTGCATAAAGGCCTATTGGTCACCCTTATGTCATTTTAAATAAATAGGTTTTTATAAATTATTTTTGGAACTCAAGTAAAATCCAGAAAATTAGTATGAGTATTATCATCCAAAAATTATAAACTCAATAAAATAATTTGTGGCAAAACTTTTCATTTAAATAGAATTGGATAGATCCTTTTAAATACAAACACCCATTTAATTATGGGCTTGTTCTAATATTTGAAATATTTTGCCAAAAAGGTTTTTAGGATTTTATAGAAATCCAAATTAAGTATTTTCTTTACAAAACTTTAAAACTTGAAAATGAAGGATAAAAGAATATTTAAAATAATATCCCTTTAAGAAAATCAAAGTAATCTTCAAAGATGGTTTTTTCTTGATTTTTGGAGACTTTATCTATTTAATAATAAAGTTTTAAATTTTTGTGATTTTTAAAACATTCCAAAATTTGGGATGTTACACATCATGACCAATTTCACGATAAATTTTATAAAGCTCTCTAATTTTTTTGTTGTTTTCCATTAAACCAAACTAGTGAAATAAAAACAAGAAACAAAAAGATTTAATTGCAAGATCTAAAGAAGATACCTTCAAGCACTCACCTCCCCAACAACAATGCTAGAAATTAGCTTCGTCGTCGGAGTGTGAGTAACGCTTACCTTTCCTCCCCGGCAACAGCGCCAGAAAAGAGAGCTTGATGTCTACTACACGCTTCTATTCTTGTAGACTTGTTGGGCCTCCAAGCGCAGAGGTTTGTAGGACAGCGGCAATTTTCCCTTAAGTGGGTAACCCAAGGTTTATCGAACTCAGGGAGGTAGAGGTCAAAGATATCCCTCTCAAGCAACCCTGCAATTAAGATACAACAAGTCTCTTGTGTCCCCAACACACCTAATACAATTGTTAGTTGTATAGGTGCACTAGTTCGGCGAAGAGATGGTAAAATGCAAGTGATATGGATGGTAAAAGGTGATTTTGTAATTCTGTAATAAAAATGGCAGCAAGCAAACAAGTGACAAAAGTGACTAAAAACGGTGTATCAATGCTTGGAAACAAGGCCTAGGCTTCATACTTTCACTAGTGACTACTCTCAACATCATTAATATAATTAAACACATGATAGTTCCCACAAAAACACATGCATGGTAGACGTTACTCGGAGATAATTCTTTTGTGGATCAAATAGGATGAGAATTGCGTAGGGCTACGAGAAGTACCCCTTAAAGTTCGTATTCCACATCTATGGACACTTCATGTTGTCACTATCCGCATCCAAATATAGTACTAACAAACACCACAACCTATTTCTTGAATAGTCTCTTTCTTCAATAACACAAGCATCAAGAAACCTCATGATCTATTCAATCCAACAATAATAAAGAACAAACTCATGATGAAGATCCCTCTAATTTTGATGCATAGAGTCACACACGGCACCCACACTGTCACCGAGGCACCGTGATCACAACGGTGACTCCGCAAATTATACTAGATAACACCAAGCAACATCATATCCATTACACATAGGGAAACATCATGTATTCAACTATGCTAACAAAGCTCATGATCACAACGAAGATCACATCATGGGAGAGAGATAACCACATAGCTACTTGTATAAGCCTCAGCCCGGGTGAGGGACTACTCCCTCCTCATCACGGGAAGCAGCGGTGTTGATGGAGATGGCTCCGACGGTCGTTCCCCGTCCCAGCAGGGTGCCGGAACAGGACCTTCTGAACCCCCGAAACTTGTCGGCGATGGCGGTGGAGCTCTGTATCGTATTTGGCAAAATCCTTCAGGGGTTAGGGTTTTTTTCGTCGGGGATGATTTTATAGGCATCGGAGGCAGCCGAGGGGGTGCCCGAGAGGCAGAGGCGGGCTGTGACCGCGGCCCCCCTTAGACCCGTGGGTGGGACCCACCCCTGGCCTGTGGGTCCCCCCGGGTCGCCCTTCTGGCTCCGGTCCTTATTTCTTCAATAAAAAATCGTCGTAAATTTTCGTCCAATTCCGAGAATATTTCCAGAAGTAACTTTCTGCAACAAAATCAGCACAAAAACAGGGAACTGGCACTGGGCATCTTGTCAATAGGTTAGTCCAACAAAATGCATAAAAATGATGATATATGATAGTAAAAACATGTGACAACATCACAAAACTAGCATGGATCAATCAAAAATTATAGATATGTTTGACACGTATCACCAACCAAAGACCAACTTGCCGATATATTCATGAAGCCACTTGATGAAGCAAGATTCACTAATTTGATGAATGAGCTAAATATCGTGGATTCAAGGAGCTTGACTTGACCATCTTGCATACACACCTATAGGTTGACTATATATTTGGTTTAGATGTAGGCATGAATTTAGGGAGAGTATTGTCCTAAATAATTGGGCTCTCCCTCCCCCCAGTATGCCCAAAGTAAAATTCATTTCTCTCTATTTTCAAATTCATGAATTGTGAGCTTTAATGTCGAGTGTTGGTTATGAACCCAAGATATATCTTCGCGGTGTCATGCCATAAACTTTACATGGTGGCTTAGGCCAACGACCTCTTCTTTATGAAGAGTTGGTTCTCCGTGGTTTTTATTGGATTTTATTCCATATCTTTTTGTTCTTATGGGAAACTGACTCAAACTTGGATTTTATTGTGTTTGCATCTTGCAAGTTGAGTGTTAAGTACCATTACCGGTTTGAGTTTCTATCCCAGGCCTTATCTTACCCAAAAAGATTCTCCTCTTGCTACATACATGTCCAACACGATAAATTGCATTTCTGAGCAGTGGGGGACGGAGACTCCAGTGTGCAACACCGGAGACTCCGTTCTGACCTAAGTCTCTGCCCTAAGCCACAGAATCTCGGTCGGACCGGAGACTCCGGTGTGCTTAGGCCAGAGACTCCGGTCTCGGCAGTTTCGTTGGGTTCAAAAGGGGATCGGGGTGGGGAGTTGATTCACAACTCCTCATTCACCCCCGACCCCAACTCCTCCCCAGCCGCCCCTGCTTGGAGGTGCCCTCCGGCCGCCCCCTCCTGTCGGAATCCGTTGTGCCACCGGCCTCCTCCACCTCTCTCGCGCCGGGGACCCTCCTCCCCCTCGTTGGACTCCACCATGAAGGGCAATGGTACTTTCCTCTCTCTCTCCCTAGGTTTCTCCCTAGTTGATGGATTGAGGGCAATACTAGTGATCTCTATGCTGTAGAACCCTTTTGTGCTGGCATTATTGTATCTAGATGCAATTTTAGAGTCATTTGCAACAATTTTTGACCTAACCCTAGGTATCCAGCCTCAGGGCCGGAGACTCCGGTGTGGCCGGAATCTCCGGCCCCTGAGACCGGAAACTCCGGTGTAGATCAGGTTTTGGTGCATATGACTCTCTAATTGTTTCTTTTTGGCACTCCTGGACATGTACGCTCATCCCCTTGCTACCTACTATTCCTTTATTCACAGATAACAAGAGTTACAAGAAAGCCGCTCACAACTCCGAGAAACCGCAAAGAAAGGCAAGATCCTCCTCTCGGGCATATTTAGAGGAAGATGAGCATGGCCGCCGTGTGTAGATTGACTGTGGTGTTGCTACTAGGGAGAAGAAGGCTGCAGTTGAGAGGGAGAAGGCCGAAGCTCAGTTCATTGCAAATGAAAGGGCAAAGAAGGCAAGGTATGAGAATTTGACCACCGTGATTGGCATGAGCAAGCTTGAGTTTCGATGCATGAGGCAGCAGCCTCTGTTTGACATGCCTCAAAACTCAACGGATCATAACTTTTGGAGAAAAGAGCAAGAGCTTGTGATGAAGGAGATATATGAGAAGCTGTCGGCCGCCAATGCCGTTTGTGTGCAAAAGCTGCTCAATCCCACCGCCTTGAGCACCAAGCCATACTTTCAAGGGGTCGTGTGGATTGTTTGCAAGCTTGGGTTTGAGAAGCTCATGGTCACCCAACAAAACTATAGTATCAAGTTTGTGAAGCAGTTTTTAGCCACAGTTCAGTTTGGGAATGATGAAGATGTCACGTTGACTTGGATGACCGGGCCTATCAAGTGTGTGTCCCCAATGACAAGGTTTGGTGAGCTGCTTGGGTATGAGTTTCGCCGTGGTGAGGAACCAAAGGGGAGAATAATGCACATGGAAGGGTCAACCTATGAGAAGCGCAGCTTGGCTCCTCTCTACTCCAGCAAGGCCTTCGTGGGTACGAATAAGGATCTTCTTCCCACTTTCAGCATACTCCTTCACATGTTTCGTTACAATATTGTACCTCAAGCCGGGAATGTCGATTCTATTCGAGGTGGGCTAGTTAATCTACTCATCCATTTTTTGAGATCCGCAATGCTGGTGTGAATTGCCAAGGGTCTGAGATAGATGTGATGGACTTCATCAAGTGTGAATTACATTGGGTCGTGCATGAGATGAAAAATCCCGTCTATGCACCTTATGTGATGAAGCTCATCATTGACAAAGTGCCAAATATCAATCAAGAGCACCTTACCATACACAAGGCCGGTACCCTTCAAGTTCTTAAGCATTACAAGCCTTCCTCTTCGAGTTGGGTTCCATTTGCTTCAAGTGATGAGGAGGAAGCTACTGAGGCTCCAATGCCTAGGAGGAGAAGCAAGAATGCCGACCCCTCCTCATGGGATGTTGGCAAGGAGGTGGTGCAGAAGGAGATGAAGAAGCTCTCTTGGTTCCAAAGAACAATGATATGCATGAATATTTCCCTTCACAAGGAGAATCATACGGCTTACAAGGAAAGAAAGTTGATAATTTCCAACCAACACAAGCTTTTCAATGAGTTAGAGAAGAAGAAGGATGGGACTCCTCCCCCTATGTTGAAGAGAACCCTGCTGATCCCTCGCCTGGGAATGAGAAAACCGTGAGCTATGAGAGGTGGAACTACAAACTATTCCCTTGGGCTGATTTTGAAGATGTGTCCTCTATGCCTTCGTCTTCTCACAACACCGGCAAGGCTCCCATGGTTGAGAAGGAAATTGTTGAATATGATGATGAAGAGGATGGCTCCGAGTATGATGATGAACATGAAGATGGTGATGAGGATGATGCCTCCGAGGACTCCGAGTGATTTTTGGGCATCGCTAGCATCGCTCTTTCTTCCTTTTTTGTGTCTCGATGCCAAAAGGGGAGAAGAGTTCTATTAGGTCATCCGTGGGATTAGCATGGGTCGGGCACAAGCATTTACTTTTATCATTTCTTGAGAGCTTGTGTCCATTTATCTCAAGTTGTTGAACTTCATTTGCTTGCTATCTTTATGTGATATGTGGATCTTGTCGTCTATATCATTAATTATGTGTGAAGACATATGGCTTTCAGATGTATCTAAGGTTGAGACTATTATTATGTGTGATATGCATTGGAATTATCTTTATATCTTTATGCATAAGGTATGGTTTCCAACACAAGTCTGAACCTAATTTTTGATATGTCTTATCTCTTTGCAAATGAAATTCTTGTATATATCATGTTATTATCCCCTTGTGGTATTTCTTACCTATATGTTGTGCATTTATTTCTTCTATGCAACGTGTTGATATGCACACATTTAGGGGGAGCTACTAATTTTTCACAACATAATATTATCTATTTTTTGCAAATCCTAGTGTTGTCATCTAACACCAAAAAGGGGGAAACTGAAAGAACATTTCCTAACCCTAGTTGGTTTTGTGTGTTAGTTAACAACCCTAGTGATTATTTAATGATATGTTGAGTGATGCAGGTTTATAGATATAATTATTCCTATAAGCATCTGCCACCAAAAAGGAAGAAATGGCAAAGTTTATATGCTGCAGGAAAAGTCCAAGCCGAAGTCTCCGGCCTGCCAGGACGGGAGTCTCCGGTCCCTGGGTGTCCCTGACATGTGCCAAGGTGCGGCGCGGTACTGGACACCAGTCCGAAGGGAGTCTCCGGCTTCTGGAGACCGGAGTCTCCGGTATGGACTGCGTCAATGACAAGTTTCCGTGGGGGCTGCGGAGTCTCCGGTTCCTTTAGACCGGAATCTCCGGTCTACCCATGAAGACCAGAAGGTGGCACGGTACTGGACCCCTGTCCGGAGGAAGACCGGAGTTGGGGCGGAGTGTCCGGCCCACTTACACCGGAGTCTCCGGTCTAAGCAGTGTCCAATGGCTAGAAGCTGAAGAAGGGTATAGATACCCCTCTCCTAGCTTGGAGAGGGTAGCTCGACCAGAATTTCAAGAACCCTAATTTCATCAAGCTCAAATCACTCGGATCTCCCAATCCCTCCAAGATCTACATCTTCACCGACCGGTTTTCCATTTCCCCCTCATTTGCTTGAGGGTTTTGTGGCTAGGGTTTCCACTAGGAAAACCTAGTTTGTTGTTCTCACTTGTTGTATTATTTGGACATATTTGTTGGTGATTTGGGAGCCCCCGATTCAGTTGTGGGTGTGTTGTAGCGCCCCGACCCCAGAACTATACAGTGAAGCGTTGTGCAACCGGTCATGCTACACAATCGAAGGTTACTGGGTTTACCAATCCCAGGCCAAAACTCATTGGCAGGTGTGCTCGGAATGGATCATCGGCACACAACACCTCGATCATGCCATAAGCTCAGACATCGCTATCACGTATAGTAAAGAGACCGAGACTTGTGGAATAACTGGCACATTGCAGACTCTATGACACAAAAGCATATAGCAACTCATATAAGAGAAGATACAAATATTACACACAAAAGGGATCACTGATCCAACAATTCATCAAGCGGAAGCGAGGTAGTGTTGTCTAACAACAAGATGCAAATTATGGCCTAAGAGGCCTACAGGTAAGTAATCCCAGCCAGCTTGTTCCACGGTCCCAAGCTGCCACCTGGGAACCCCGGACTACTCGTCGACGTCCACGAAGAACCCACCTAGCTGCTCGGTGTCGTCCTCCTCTGAAATACAAATATAAAGGCAGCAAAGAGAGACTGAGTACGACGTACTCGCAAGTTTAGTAGGGCGATATAGGCCCAATGATTGACGGAGGCTCTAAAGCTGTATATGTAGTTATTTTTGCATAAAGCTAATTTTCATAAACAAGACATAAGTGACACATGGCACCGTCTACTCAGAATATTTTTCATAAAAGGGGTAAGAGAGTAACATTTCATCTTCGGTTCTCGTCGAACCTACTTGTAGCCATAACCACTCATCTCCACCAAAGGCACTCCCTCGAATCACCCTCGAGGAAATGAACCTTTATCACAAGTTGATTATGCAACCTTTAGCTACCATATCAATTAGGTTAATGTTCTCTATGAGTTAATCCGCCTTTCCCAAGAGTTTGTCCATAACCGCGGACACGGCTTTTCGAAAAGATTTACCCTGCAGGGGTGTACTATTTTACCCATTGGTACCGTCTGGCTCACCTGACTGGCCCTCTTCCGGGGAAGGCCGGCGAGCGGGCGCGGTTAAACCTTTACCTCACATGAGACTATCCAAGAGTCATCTGTGGCCACAGGGCAAGTTTACCCATCTATTTCAGCCCCTGCCCCATCGCCACACCCTAAACACAAATCCTCATCAACATTTCCTTTTCCACTCACACGCAAATGGAAAACCGAACTAGAGGACCCTTGGATACGCCCGCACAAGTTATTCAGTTAGTAAGGCGCCCATACACCCACCAATGGCAGCACGCTCGGTTCTTGGTTCTAGCTAAAAGCACTCTCATCCTAGGCGGCAAGAATGAGGCAAAACACCATCCCCGATGGCAACTCATCCAACCCTTTTAACAATTTAATTAAGTATCACACACATCCTCCACATTATCCGAATATTCCATCAATTGCATAAAATGGAAATAATTAACGGACAGCTAAGCATTTAACTAAGCATTGCTAAGCATATAAATACAGCGATTATAATTGTCTCGGGCCAACACATCAACACTACGGTTCATAGGTAGGGATACATGTGATTGGCTCGGGGAAAAACATGCATTCATAGGATACTCTAATATTGACCAAAATTGATATTGGAATCGCATGCAATATTATGGTGGATAAAATAAGTTTGTAAAACATTTGGATGCTAGATGCCAAGAAGGTTAGGTTATCTCTTGCCTTGCTGCCGGGGTGTGTAGTACGGCTCGTCGGGGTAGGAGAGGGAACCCTCGACTCCGGAATCTATCGATACCCAAAAAAATAATACAAAAGAACAAATAAATCACCCGAAGACAAGGTGCAATGCACAATCACATGATGACATGACAAGTTTATGCAAAGATATCAACATTTAATTTATTTAACAACTTAAATGGAGTTCCAAATAATTAGTGCAATTATTTGGAAACAACCCCATATTTATCTTAGTGCCCACATTATTTATAAATTATGACATATTTAGAGAAATGGCTCAAATAAGCATGATCATGATATGATTGGATAGGTTTTGTTCTTCCGATCATTTTGGTACCTCATTTGTGAATTTCCAATTATCGAGGAATAAAAAGTGAATTACATGTTTATTTGAATTTAATTCGTTTAACCAATTTATGAATAACATCAAATAATATTTGTGATCATGAGGTGATATTAGCATGGTTTGATTGCATTTGAAGTATTGACCACATTTATATTTTATTCATAATTTTTGGATCAATATTTAATAAGTTATGATTTTCCCAATTTTGGTATTATTTAACCCATTTTAGGAATTCTTAAATAAATAGCAAAAATATAAATTCAAAAGGGAGTTACAATGATTCCATCTGGTAGAGTTTGTTTTCCTGAACATTTGGAAATTTGGTTTGTCGAATTTGAAGCATTATTCGAATAGTTATCGATTATTTAATTTTGTTTCAAATTCTAAAAGGAAAAGCAAATTCCCATAGCCAGGCCGGCCAGGCCGGGCACCAGCCCGAGGGCGCCGGCCTTTGGCCGGCCCATGCTGGGCTGCGAGGCCGGGCAACCACCCGAGGGGTCCGACCTTTTGGTCGGCCCAGACCGAGCCCAGGCCGGGCTGCTGCCCGAGCCAACCGGCCTCACGGCCGGACAGGCCGGGGTCCAGGCCGGCGTGCGTGCACGGTGACGCCGGCGACCGACGGAGCGGCGCGACGGCGGGAGAGCGAGGGAGGGGGCGAGGAAGGCCTGAATCGGACGAGAATCTCACCGGTAACTCGGTGGCGTGGTCGGCGTCGGCGGGGAGGGCCGGACGGTGACGATTCCGTGCTCGAACGCGGTGGCGGGAGAGGAAGGAAGATGACATCGAACCCGCGACTGGAGGCGCCCTAGCTCAATTCCTTCGACGACGAGGTAGAGTAAGGCAACGCGGAGGCAGTGCGCCGGCTCAATCTGCTCCGGGCGGCCCTACACGACGGCGGCGTGCTCGACCCGGTGGCGGCAATGGTGGTGCCCGATACCGAGTGAGAGAGAGAGTGGGGAACGGAAAAACATGAAGAAAGGGAGCAGGTGAGGTTCCTGGGCGGCGTGGCGCGCCCTTGACCTCCAACGCGACAGGTGGAGCGTGGGGGCACGGCGGCATGGCTGGCAGGGCGGCATGGCGCCGGCCCTGTCGCCACAGTGGAGGAAAGGGACGACCCTTTTACAGAAACCCCCCTGCCTAATTTTCTCTAATTACAAACAGGTCCATGAGCAAACTTTGGCGATTTAATTGGGGCACCAGGACATTTTTATAAAATGTGCAAAAATTCATAAAGGCTCCATTTAACCTTTAGAATCTCCACAAAATTTGGTGGTCCAAATTAAAATGTTTTGAGCAACATTTGTTCACAGCTTTTAATTAAAAGTAAATTTGACAATTCACAAATTGTAATTAATTGGAGCACTTAAACATTTCCAAAAATACTGAAAATATTTATGGAGGCTCTAACAATAACATTGAAGCTCCCCATGATTTTAGTTTGAATTTTTGGAAGGTTTAACTTGGTTTCAAAAAATAGGAATTGAATTAAGCCAATTTGAATTCTCATATTTATCTTAATTCACAAAATTTGGAAAAAGGAGAATTGGGGATAAAAAGCAAATTTGGAACTTCCTAAACAATTTGGAAGTCCAAGAATGAGTTGGTTGACAAGTTGAGCAATTGTATTTGGTTTGGATGCTTGCGAAGTTTGCCTCCCCATTTTAGTTGCTTGCATATGTTGGTAGTTTAGCAATAGCAATTTTCATATGCATGCCATGATGCAAACAAGGATGCAAAAAGTGGAAAAATTCATCGTATTTTTCATTACCAAGTTGGGGCTGTTACATGTGTGCCCCAAGAACCTTGTAAAGGCTCCGGATTCCGCCTCGAAGGATTCTGATAGTGGAAGGTGAACCGAGCCTTTGTGGCGAGGTTCATCGGAGAATAGGGTGAGTCCTTTGTAGCGTTGAGTAGGCTGTTGTGGCGAGCTCACACCCCTTCAACGAGATGTACTCCCTTAAAAAGGAGGAACTCGGGAATACATCCTTGTCTCCGCGTGCTTCCCTACCGGTTACTTCTATCCTTACTTGTCTTTACTTGTATCTTGCCTAGATCTAGTGCTTGCTTGTCATATAGGTAAATTCATCGTAGTTGCATATCTAGAGAATTTACCTTTTGTGTCAAGCCTAATTTGAAAAGGAATTAAAATTTGGTGTAGCACCTATTCACCCCCCCCCCCTCTAGGTGCCCATACGATCCTTTCAGCGGCTTCGTGTGGTTCGTGGAAAATAATCACCACCTCGACATTTTTAGGGTTTAAGTGATTTTATAGGCGTCGGAGTGGGCCGAGGGGGTGCCCCAGGCGCAGGGGCGGGTCCCACCCACGGGCCCACCTCTGGCCGCGGCCAGGGGTCGCCCCTGTTCTGTGGGTGGCCTCTCAGACTGCCCTCTGGTCCCTGTCTTCGTCTTCGCATAAAAATTATTCCCGTAAAGTTTCGTCCAATTCCGAGGAAAGTAGATTTTCTAAAATTGAAAACAGCAAAAATAGGGAACTGGCACTGGGCATCTTGTCAATAGGTTAGTCCAATAAAATGCCTAAAATGATATATTAAGATAATAAAAACATGTGACAATGACACAAAACAAGCATGGATCAATAAAAAATTATAGATATGTTTGACACGTATCACTGTGTTGTTCGATACCCTGTTGAAAGATAGTCGACAGATTAGATGTGAGAGGTCAAGAATACTTGTATGCACAACACATGATCGTGCAGAGTGAGCGTGGTGTTGATCTAGTGTTTGATCAACAGTCACACTAATAAGGCACTCTTGTCAAAGCACTTTATGGCGTCCGGACTAATTTTGCTGAATATTTTTCATGCACCGGAAAATTCGTGATGAGCGTGTGCTCACCGGAAACTACAAGATGACCTAGTTGACCACTTATGGGCGCTCAAGGAAAACAAACAGTTTGAGTGTTAAGTTGAACAATTTGTATGAGCTATATGTTTTCTAGAACTCCCCAATTTTAAATTTAAGTATGAATTATTGTATTAACTATATTACTTCTATGTTTAAATTATTGTTGAACTAATTTATATGTTAAACTTATTATGAAGTATAGTTGTGTCATTTAGATAAAAATATAAACATACTAATGTGAAAATAACCGAAAAATAGGGTCGGCTGGTTGAGGGGCGTCGCTGGGGCAGTCGGCCCTATATGTCCGGACACCCGCATAGCATACAATATTCAAGGGGTGTCGGACACATTAACGGGGACCCAGACCCAACGCCCCTGCTACCCGGCCTTCTGATCGGTCGTCATTGTGTATTCCATGGCTATTTAACAAAAACAAATTGACAGCCTAAGCCTTTCAATTTATAGTTTGTCCAGACTTGGTTTCGTTAGTAACTGGGTTTCGTTAGTAACTGGGACGTCGATGGAGATGCTCCTAGATCCGAGACAAAGGAGCTCGATCAATCTACCAACGATTTGTTCAAAAAAATATCAATCTACCAACAACGACAATGGGAATGACGTTAGGACATGTAGGTATAGTTCCTGAAACATATGGGGTCGCTCAGTTCCGAATCATAAAATATTTTAGATATTTCAATGTGGGCAGCATACATATTGAATGAACAAACTGAAACGCGTGTAGATACATATACAATTTAGAAAAAGATATTCCCTCCGATCCATAAAAAGTGTCGTCGGACACTTTTTATGGATCAGAGTTAGTAGAATTTTTTTGAAAACGAATGAGAGAATGGTACATAGTAGAGAGTAGTTACTTTAAAAGGACGAT
Source organism: Puccinellia tenuiflora (assembly GCA_012064385.1). NCBI lineage: Eukaryota > Viridiplantae > Streptophyta > Magnoliopsida > Poales > Poaceae > Puccinellia > Puccinellia tenuiflora. The sequence continues at coordinate 778,442 of QRDG01001759.1, read as the reverse complement.
AGATGTGTCATGTCATGCGTTGAAAGGATTTTTCCTACATGTGTAATGAGTCCAACGTGATGCGGGCGACGACTCTCTACTATGATTGCAGAATTCCAGATGCAGGCACGACCCTGCCCACACGCTTGCAGATGCAGACGATCTTTTGAATGGTCAGACGAAATATGTTGATCAGTCAAAAGACGACGCGATGGCGTACTGGTTCTGTTGTGCTCCGCAGGCCCGGCCGTCCCTCATGAAAGAGAAAGTCAAAACAAAAATACAGAATATTAGAGCCGTGCAGCGCCACGGCGAACGGACTTGGTGTGGTCAACGTCCGATGTTCCCTATAAGAAGCTTTGCTCTCCCTTGGAACGAAAAGAAACAGGAAGCTTTGCTCTCCATCAACTAGCTAGCTTGCAACGCAGCTAATCCCGTACAATGGAGAAGGCGTTGGAGATTTTTCTGATTGCAGCTTCCGTCATGGTGGCTGTTGTTGCAATCTTGACCATCGTTGCGAAATGCTGCGGCCTTGATGGGCCCAAGGGTAATCGCATGGGAGGCTCCGGTGGAGGGGGTGGCATGGACTTGGAACCTGGAGGTGAAGGTGCAGACGGTCCAGAATCTGTAGGTGGAGGTGGAGACGGCGTAGGCTGGGGTGGTGGAGGTGGAGACGGTGGAGGTTGGGGATGGGGAGGTGGAGGGGGAGATGGTGGAGGCTGGGGCGGTGGAGGTGGAGGAGGCGGCGGGGGCGGTGGAGATGGTGGTGGAGGTGGAGGAGGCGGCGGAGGCGGTGGTGGCGCTTGTTAATTAAAAGAGGTGCATCATGCAACATAGTTCTTGAAAATCAGAATAGGAAGCCATGTATTATGATTAGAATAGAAAGCCGTATACTAAGATCAGAATATTGCATTATGTACCTTTGTATATACATATTGTGTTCACATTTCGTACATAGAACTGTGGAAGTACTTTGCACCTTGTTGGAAGCGTTTCCACCGGCATGCATAGTGACAATTTTCTATGAGACCTGCTGAATTCTAAATCAAACAAACTTATAGGTCATTGTACTATTAGAGCAACTAAATTCATCTAAATCAGATGGATGAAGCCAAGTTTTACATCCCAAAATTAACCTTCAAAAATGTAAAAAAAAATATGTTGGAATGCACAACACACTCAAGCCTTATGTGTCATACTCATCGTGTTGAGGCGTGTGAGTAAAGGCGTCCTCTCGTAATTTCTCGAATCTGCAAATAACCAACCCTTAGGACAAAAACAAAATATGATGCTTTTCACTTTCTTTATTTGAAGCGATATGGCTGCATTCTTCATACTCCCCATGTTCCAAATATAAATTATAGGCGGTTTATTCGAAATCAAAATGTTATGAGTTTGACCAATTTTGTAGAAAACAATATTGACACGATTTCATCGGTATCAATAGATTTAGTATAAAATCTACTTTCTTTGACCATGTCCATGTTGTAAAAGCTGATATTCTCTTTGCGATAAATTCCCATTGAATCTATCGCAATGATAAAAATGTGACCATAATCAGGCGACGGTGTGGAAAACCAGCTCTTTTAACAGAAACGACTATCTCTACCAGGCTCGATCACAGCCATCCATTTATTCCTCGGCGTGCGTCCATACCGTGCGATTACCCTTCCGCTCCACTGAAGGGCTGTTCTTGAAAACCTTAACCCCCACCACAGTCCTCTACCTTCCTTCCTCCTCTCCCGCCGCCGCGCCGCCGACGCCGTCGGCCCGAACGAGCATGCCCAGCGCTTTCCACTCCCTCCGCCCCTACCTCAAACGCAAGCACAAACCCAAGCGCCGCGGCAGCAAGCACCCCAAGAAGGTCAGCGAATCGACGAACCTCGCTGCCGACGATGCCGCCTCCTTCGACCTGAAGAGCTCTGCCTCTGCGTCCACCGCGTCTGGTGGAGGCAGCGGCAGTGGCGTAGGAGGATGCCTCGTCCAGCCGCTCGGGAACCTCCTCCTCGCTGCCGCCCGGCGCGCCAACCTCCGGGACTCTGGTCTCGGTGCGCTTCGCCCGCTCCCTGATGACCTCCTCCTCGACGTCCTCGGCCTTCTGCCCGCCCGAGACCTCTCCGCGCTCTCTGCGGCCTCCAAGGCGTTCTATGTCATCTCCTCCCATGACCCGCTCTGGCGGGCCATCGTCCTCGACGAGCTCGGCGGGGACTTCGCGTTCGCCGGCTCGTGGCGCGCCACCTACATCGCTGCCGTGTCCGGCCGCGCTCATTGCCCCCCGCGCGCCCTTGAGATCAAAGGCTTCTACTCGGACTACCTCTTCCAGAGCTGGCTATGCGCCAACATGGAGATGCGGACCGAGTGGCTCGACCGGGACACCATTGACCGCCGCCGTGGCTTGTCTGTGGAGAAATTCATCTCGGAATACGAGGAGCCAAACTGGCCGGTGCTGCTTGAAGGATGTCTTGAGACCTGGCCGGCGTTGCAAAAATGGACGAGAGAATATTTACTTGAAGTCTCAGCTGGCAAGGAGTTTGCGGTTGGTCCGGTGAGCATGCCACTGGATAGGTACTTCCTGTATGCTGACAATGTGCAGGAGGAGAGACCATTGTACCTATTTGATGCCAAGTTTGCTGAGAAGGTTCCAGAGATGGGGAGTGACTATGAGGTGCCGGTGTACTTCCAGGAGGACCTATTCAAGGTGCTTGGGGAGGAGAGGCCAGATCACCGGTGGGTTATCATTGGTCCAGCAGGATCAGGGTCATCGTTCCATGTAGATCCCAACTCGACGTCGGCGTGGAATGCTGTGATCAAGGGGGCTAAAAAGTGGGTGATGTTCCCACCGGACGTGCCGCCACCAGGTGTCCACCCGAGTGCGGATGGGGCAGAGGTCACTAGCCCTGTGTCTATCATGGAGTGGTTCATGAACTTCTACGGAGCATGTAGAACCTGGGAGAAGAGGCCAATTGAGTGTGTATGTCGGGCTGGGGACATTGTATTTGTGCCTAATGGATGGTGGCACTTGGTTATCAATCTTGAAGAGTCCATTGCCATCACTCAGAACTATGTGAGCAGGTTAGATTTCAAATTGCATACACTTCATTGTTATTTCTACTTTTTAAACTTTATATGAGTTGCCTATTACTTGCTCGAAGTGCAATAACATGAGCTTCTGCAATTTGTATCCCTTATCTAGGGAGAACGCGTGTACTATGTGTACCTCTCGTAGTTCTCAAAAATCTGATCTCCATAGCACTGACAAATTAAGTGTACACAGCCAGAATTGCAAGATATTCCAATCTCAATACAAAGTCAATTCAAAACCAATGTTCTAGGTTCTAAGCTGATAAGCATATGTTTGTTGCCTAAAAAAGTACTACATGTTTGTTGACTGAAAACCTGGGTATTGATCTTATACGCTTCAGTTTAGTTTTATAGGCATATCAATTCAACATTCGCAGATATAGGTGTTGTTGCCATTGTGTCAGTTATGAATTATGATCAAGTTAAGGAAAATATTTATCTTCAAAAGAGTTTTCTTTTTGGCTGAAGAACATAGTTTCCTAGTTTATGCATGAAACCTTCCTCCTTCACAATCACATAATTTGATTAAGGTTAAGGCTTTAAACCAAGGCAATAGACCAGTCCTGGCTGTTTCCGGGGTAGTAAATGAAATTTTCTTTAATTGGACGATTTCAGGCAGAGTATAACTTATTTTTGTGTGTTAGCATGCCATTTGCATGAACAATATTTAGCTTCATAAAATGGTTTTTCTTTCTTTCCTTGTGAAATGTCCAGGAGGAACCTGTTGAATGTTCTTGACTTTCTCAAGAGGCCCAATGCAAGTGAACTTGTGTCGGGAACCAAAGACAGGGTGAACCTGCACGACAAGTTCCGGAACGCCATCGATGCAGCTTACCCTGGGACGATTAGTCAGCTGGAAGTTGAAGCTCAGCAGAAGGCTGCTGCTCGGAAGAAGAAAGCCGCATTCTGGGATTCGGCTGTCGACGCCAACACTGGAGGATTCAAGTTCTCATTCTGATTTTCTCGCAGCAGCTAGGTCTGTCCGAGTTTTGACTTGACATTTGATCTCATTCTGTTTACATGAGCAATCACATTCGATTTGCTCTAAGAACTTGGGTCCATGGGCCTTTGAGCTTGCAGTGAAGCAGATTATTTAGCTTGTATATAAGGCTATGATGACCTGTCATGTTTGCAGCATCCTAAATTTTGGAAGAGTTTAATTCCGGGAACATCGCTCCCCATTGTTGTTGTAAGGTTGTACCACCATGTACTGTAATTACATCGTATAATTTGATCCTTGATATTCAAAAAATTAGTTTAACTTTTTTTTTGCATTTTGGCTAGTTAACAGTGGATAAGATTATAGAACATTCAATGCCTGAGGACATGCCTGGACAAGATTGTAGCATATCAGTACTTGCATTAGAGATGTCTCCTACGTGGGTATTGGATATCTCTGTGAACGTCAATGTAATAGTAGCATCTCGGCATTGTAATGCCCCCGTGACAGGACTTGTACATGGTTCTCTTTGGTCGCAACAATGCATGTTCACATGGAAAGAAAAAAAGCCAGAACATGTGAGCTGCTTTATCTTCAGCAAATTACAGCGTGACACAGATCAGCCTTAGTTTGTTACTGCGACACATACAACTCTGCGTGTAGTAGCACTTTGCGGCGCAGAGACAATCAAACAAATGATCAGATCTCAAGTTACATACTGAAACTGGTACCGTAAGTATCCCATATTCTCGATCACTTGGAGGTTTCAGCCTTTCAGGAAAACATTGCTTGAAATCCAACGTTGTGTATGCATCAGGCAGCAGCAAAAAAGGCTACACAAAGGCTGCTGCTGGGTCATTGTACAGATGGGTCAACTCAGCTGGTCGTGCGGTAACCCCTACATCTGCGAGGCTGTGGCCATCTTCTTCTGTTCGAACAATAAGACCTGCTCTTGGTCTTCGTCTGAAATATACTATGCGAGTGTTCTAAACCATCTGAGGACCCCGAGAAGGCCCGTGTCTAGAATAGGAGACCTTTGTTCAAGATCTGCGAGAAGAGCAAATCAGCTTAAAAGATCACATTGTTCCACAGTGACTCAGGTTCGTTGAGCTAGATGATGTGTCTACTTCCTAGCAACTGAATTCTACAAACCCTTCTTGTGATAAAAATAATAAGACTGCTAAGAGACAGTGAGAACTCGGTTTTGTGCTTACCTATGTCTGCTGCAACTCGATGAGCACACATGACCCCTGAAAATGCCACAGCAATCACACCTTGCCCAGGAAAACAGCTGTCACCAACGCAGTAGAGGCCATCTATTGACTGTAAATCAGATACTGTAGCTTCAGTTCCACTAATCTTATATCACGATGGCATCGCTTAGGTTAACCAAAAAGAGTTAATCTTGATATCTGTATTAATAACTTACAGTAGTATTGAAAGGCATTGCCAGCAATCCCTTGGGTTTACCACGTGGCATGGGTCCATATGTACCATCATTTCGGGCAAGATATCTTTGATGCGTTTTTGGCGATCCTACCTGGCAGGGAAAACCAAATATGAATTATATGTTGTATTACAAAACATACTAGTACTACAAATCAAAGCACGCCACTAAAGTTCACACCATAGCATCAAAGAAATATGCAATTAGACCCATGAAAGCCGCCCTGATATATGGTTTTCCCTGGTTGGTGATGCATGGCGGTCTATTTTGTGCAATAGAATCCGTTGCACAAGATACACCAAGCAATTCTTAAGCACTCAAAACCTAACTGCTTTGTTTCAAAAGACCAGATTCTAATACCTGACTATTTGTTACTTCATATGGTTTATATGATTCGAAACAAGAACTTATTCAAGAGCTTATGTGTAGGGGTGGGCTGGCCCACGGCCCATTTTGTTCGATTGATGCCCAAAAAATTACCCCTATTGGTGTATGTATCAACACTCTTCACTAGAGGTCATTATAGTGATTGAGGTTCGGGACTAACCTACAAATATTACCTCATACTGAGTAAGTTGGCTAGTGCTGAGAGTAGAGTCAAGAAAATGTGATAAGTACACCCAGATGAGATCTTCTGCTGATCTTCCAATAATCATATTAAGTACTGCATCATCAATAGGCTAATCATGTTCGTGCTACACTGCTACTAACTACTACAGACTTACTCATGCTCCCTTGTCAATCTAAGGAATGCTAGCCAGCACTTTGAAGTTCAAACATAAAGTAGTCAAATTAAATAATTGAAAATATCTATAGAATCCCAACATGGAAGGACTGTAAGAATATACCTCCTTGAGGACTATCGAATCTTGAAGACCAGGAAACAACTTCTTTTCAAGTCTTCTTATGATCTCATTTGCCATGAGCTCCTTTTTCTGCACATAATCCTTCCTAGGTAGACCCTGCCAAAGATGAAAGCAGTACTATGAGCATCAGGCAATACTTACGTTCATACAAAAGGTGGTTTGGTTTGTCCTATTTTTCGACAGAATTTACTTTTCAGCTGGAGCACTGACATACCTCCCAATCTTCTATGCCTGCAGTTGTAAATATATGAAGTATGTGATGTCCCTCGGGAGCCAAGGATGGATCAAGAACTGTAGGGATACTTAAAAATATGCTTCCATAAGGCTTCTCCAAGTTAGACCAGTCATCCTGCCAGTTGCACTCACAATTAACCCATTACAGAATAAACTGTCCATATCAAATTCAACATTAATGTGATAGGGCCTTTAACTCTCAACGATGGCATACCCAGTAGTATAAAACCTAGTGCTTACCTCCAGTACAAAATGGTGGCAATCAGTACCAGCAGGTAAAACTGATGCTTTGACACCAAGATGAATGGATAGGAAAGATGGCGCCTTAACATAATTCTTCTGAAAGTTTTTCTCCTCTTCTGGAAGCTCTTCAACCTTCACAAGTTTGCCTGTAAGTTCACGTATTTGTTAACTCCTGAAGGACGAAACAGAGTCCATACTTAAGTACATCGCAGGAACTGTTCACATTGGCAGAATAATAACAGCAGGTTACAAACCCAAGGGTTACACTTTTGGATGTTTGTAACATGAGAAATAAAAGTACGGCAAAGTTGAAGTGGATGAATAACACTGTAACAAGTAAAAATGAAAGAAACACTCTTTCTAGCTTGAAAGTTCCATTGAAACATCTATATGCAGAATTACCAAACGTGTCCCATCTCGTGGCATTTGATATCACTGTTTTAGCAAAGAACTCCTTCCCATTTGATAACATCACTCCAACCTGTAGTAATGAAACGTTCAGCTGAGAAATCAAAACGAAACTCCATATATTAAAGCCAGTAAGATGAACTCACAGCTTTCCCATTTTCAAGAATAACATTGGTCACATTCGCTTTGTAGCGTATTTCACTGCCCTTTCCAACTAGGCCATTTGCCAAGGACACAGCAATACCACCAACCCCGCCAACTGGATAATTAATTCCTCCATAGTGCCTATCGCACAAGACCTGTCATGTTGAGTTTGAGATAAAGGGCGGTTGAATGAATTTGAAACAAAGGTCTGACCGATTAACATCAAACTTACCATGCTTGCATTGATCATGGGTGTTTGCAAGGCGTTGACTGTGCTCACAATAAAACACTACAAACACCATAGGTTAATTTAATTCTTCATCTAAGAAAAAGTATGTGAGTGGAAGAAAAAATTAACAAGTGAGTAAACTCACAAATATCTCACACCTCAGCATCTATGAAGGATAGCAACTGCTGATCTTTTATGAACTTGCGAGCAATATCCCCAGCATTCTGTGGCAGATAATATGCTGCGTCACAGGAAAAATGATTTTATTGTATCAAATAATTTGATTAAACATTATGTACGATGGAAAGCTTAGTCTGTCAAAGCAAATTACTTTTCTATAGCTCTTGAGATTACAATTGTTTCAACTTAAGTTAACTAACTGTTCTAGAATATTTCTCTATACGAGTAAAACTTCTTATTGAAGAATATAAGGATGCATTTTTCATACCTAGAGTCAAGCATTCCAGAGGCTTCTTAAAAACTGCCCGAAAAGGTATAGAGGTTCCTCCAGGGACTTAAGTTCCAAAGAATTTAATGCATTGAAGATCTGTTTATATGAGACATAACTGTAAGTTGTGAGGTTTGCATAACACAATAGCAACACATGGGTATGAGATACAGGTAGAGAAAATAAAGACAGTACCTTCCAACATGTGCCATAGAATTTTAGGATTCCTTCTTTTTCATGAGGGAATTTGCTAACTAGCTCTTTGATGAAGTCGTTATACTCCCTATGCACAAGAACGGAGAGATTGCCAGGTAGATGGAAATGAACCGTAGAAGGGTCTGGTATGACTTCCATCTTGCATCCAACTGCTTCGAGTGCTCGCGTAATCAAATTTAAGTTTCCCTAGATAACAACACGTGTCATACTTCTTATACAGTATCTTTGAAAAATGCAAAATGATGAATGGTCTGACGAAATTTGATAAAACTATCAATATTTACTAACAAGAAACATGCGAAAAGCATAAAATCCACAGCCGCTAGCCCAACGCCATAAGCCAATGTGCGAGCAGTATCAGTATGTTCATCAGAGGCACAGACGAGTATAACACTGACCGAGACTGCACTATAGCACGCACTATGCAGTGCACACCTGAACATCCAGGCATTTGCAACACAATCAAGCGCACAAGCACACGAAATCAAGCGCCGGTACCTTGTCTCGCTCACCTTTTCGGAGAATCCGAACATGACCGAGGAGCCGACGTCGAAGGTGAAGCCGTCGCGGCGGTAGTACCGGAGCTGCCCCCCGGGATGATGTACTTCTCGAGCACCAGCACCCGCGCCCCTTTCGCCGCCAGCTGCGTCGCCGCCACCAGGCCCCCGATCCCCGACCCGACCACTATCGCGTCGTATCGCGCCCCTTCATCGCCCCCCTCCCCCGCCTGCGACTTCTCCGTCACCACCGCCGCCGCCGCCTGCTTCTCCGAAACCACCGCCAGTCTCCCCCTGCTGCCTCCGCGGGGTTCACCACAGAGAGCACGGAGGTGAGAGCGTTGCGGTGCGGCGGCGGCAGAGGCAGAGGCGGGGAGGAGCGGGGCGCGGAGGCTCCTCGCGGCGAGGGGCGAGAGGAGGAGCGGCATGGAGGCGAGGCGTTGGAGCAGATGCGGGAGAGGTTTGTGTGGTCGGATATTTGTATATACGGAAGTGGGGAGTCTCCTCGCCGGCTTAGGTTGCGTTGAGGAGTCGAGGGAAGGGGAATCTGGCGGGGAGGAGGAGTGTGGATTCCCCGGCGGGAGGAGACGAAAACGGCGAGGCGGAGGGAGTGGCGGTTAGCGGAGGAAGGGGATGAGGGCGGCAGCTGACGGTGGGCCAGGAATGACTGGGATCACTCGAGTGGTGGTCAACCGTTCTTCCTTGCTACGGTCAACGACAGCTCGTGCATTGGTTCTGTCAAAAAAAAAAAAAAAAAACTCGTGCATTCTGGTGATTCAACGAAATGCTATTAAGCTACCGGCTGAATTTTTTCAATGTGAGAGCATCTTCGCCGGCTCCGTCGATAAATTCATTTTTCATTATTTTTGCATTATTAATATGTTCATATTTCTATCTAAAATGAGGTACAGCTAAATGGAATGATACTTCTTAACATGTCATTTGGTTCAATAATAATTTAAATATACAAATAACATTGCTAATTTGGCAAGTTCTACAAAAACATGACAATTGAACTATTGGTCTTCTTTGAGCGTTCACAAGTGCTCGACTAGAACATCTTGCACTTGGTGATGAACATTTTTATTACCAATCCTGATATATGGCGAGAAATTGAGCAAATTTGGTCCGGACTAGGGGTATAAAAACGAAGCGGATTACTCCTTCAAATGTTGGAACACTACCCGATTCAAGCCATACCCGAGCACACAACTCTTTGTATTGACGCATACATGAGTTGGCGGACAAGACATGTTGGTATGGCCGACTCGACGACCATGTAACAGCCCCAGCTTTGTACTGAAAAATACCAAGAATTTTTTCCACTTTTGCATCATTGTTTGCATCATGGCATCCATATGAAATTGCTATCTCTAACTATCCATTTATGCAAGCAACTAAAATGGGGAAGCAAACCTTCCCAAGCTTCCACACCAAATACAATTGCTTAACTTGTCAACCAAATTGTTCTTCGACTTCCAAATTGTTTAGGAAGTTCCAATTTGACATGTTATAACCAATTCTCAAATTCCAAATATTGTCAAATAAGAAATGAATTTGAGAATCCCAAAATTGGTTCAATTCAAATCCTATTTTGAAACCAAGCTAAACCTTTCCAAAAAAATTCAAACTAAAATTATGGGGAGCTCCATTGCTATGTTGGGAGCCTCCCTGAATAATTTCATTATTTTTGGAAATAATTAAGGGCCCGTTTGGCACCCGTCATTTTATTTCATTTGGACCAAATGAAATGAAATGAAATGAATTCCAGACAAATGACAGGGTTAGGGACAAGAATTGACTTAACATAGCAAAGGAATTCCAAATGAAATGACATTCCAATTGCATGACATCCAAACATGTTGAGCATAGAATCTGAAAATGAATTCCATACAAATGATGGGATCCAAACGACCCCTAAGTGTTTCAATTAAATGCCTTTCCCAATTTATCAAAAATGATCATATTGCAACAATATGAATAAATTTGTATCTAAACAATTATTTTTGGAACACCCATTTTTGTGGAGTTTCCTCATGACATAGGGAGCCCACATGAATTTTTCCAGAATTTCTAAAATTGTTTAAAGGCCCCAATTAAATGCTAATGTTGCTGTTGGACCTGTTTGTAGTTATGAAAAATGGAACCAGGGGGGTTTTTGTGAAAACGCTGACCATCTTCTCCACAGTGCCTCCCCCGGCACTGGCGCCATGCCGTGGCTCCCATGCCGCCCTACCGCGCCTCCCTGCGGGTCAAGGACGCACGAGGGCGCTCACCTTCTCCCCCGCCTCCCTTTCCCCTCCCCATTTTCCCCCTCGACCCTAACCCTAGCTCGCTTCCCCGCCGCTGTGAAGCCGCCGGTGTCCGCCGCCGCATCGCTGTCTCTCCGAGCCGTCCCGGCCGAATTGGTGCGCGTCAACTCCTTCCCCGTGTCTCCCTCTACCTCCCCAGTAGCACGGAGCTTGCCGGGAGGCTCGGGATCGAGCTAATCGTGCTCGCCCGTGCGAGGTCCTCCGCCGCTCGCCGCGCTCGGCCCCGGCAAAATCCAGCCGCCGTGGTCGTCCCCGTCCACGCCTCTAAGCTTAGGGTGAGAACCGCATCTTTTCTAGCCTTTTCCCGCGCCTCCTTTCCCTCTCTCGCCTTCGACCGCCGCCAGTCACCGTGCGTCGGTCGCCGTCGTCGCCGTCCGTGAGCCCGGCCTGGGCACCGGCCTGTCCGACCGTGAGGCCGGCTGGCTCGGGCTCCCGCCCGGCCTGGACACCCGGCATGGGCTCAGCTTGGGTCGGCACGAGGCCGGAGGCTTCGGCCACCCTCCCGGCCTCGATCCCCAGCCTGGGCCGGCCAAAGGCCGGAGGCCTCGGGTCACCACCCGGCCTGCAGCCCGGCCTAGCCGGCACAAGGCCGGCCTGTCTGGGAATTGTTTTCCCTTTTTAGAAAATAAAACAATTTTAATTAATTGATATCTTTTTGAATAATGCTCCAAGTTTGACAAATCAAATATCAAATTGTTCAGAAAAACAATCTCTACATGTTAGAACAATTGTAATGGTCTTTTGAATTTGTAATATTGTTGTTTATTTAAGAATTCCTAAAATGGCTTAAATAATACCGAAATTGGGAAAATCATAACTTATTAAATAATTAACCAAAATTTGTGAATAAAATATCAATGTGATCAACACTTCAAATGCTATCACACCATGCCTTTATCAAATCATGATCACAAATTTTCATATGATGTTATTCTTTAATTGATTAAAGGAATTAAATTCGAATAATTATTTAATTCTTTATTTATTCATCGAAACTCGGAAAATTACAAATAAGGTACCAAAATGATCAGAAGAACAAAACCTATTTAATCATATCATGTTCATGCATATTTAAGCCACTTATTTTGTAATGTAATACTTTATAAATAATGTGGTCACTAAGATAAATATGGGGTTGTTTCCAAATAATTGCACTAATTATTTGGAACTCCATTTAATTTGTTAGATAAATTAAATGATGATATGTTTGCATAAATTTGACATGTCATCATGATTGTGCATTGCACCTTGTCTTCGTGTGATTTATTTGTTCTTTTGTATTATTTTTGGGTATCGATAGATTCCGGAGTGGAGGGTTCCCTCGCCTATTCCGACGAGCAGTACTACACGCCCCGACAGCAAGGCAAGAGATAACCTAACCTTCTTGGCATCTAGCATCCTACTGTTTTATAAACTTATTTTATCCACCATAACATTGCATTCGATTCTATGTCAATTTTTGGTCAATACTAGAGTATCCTATGAATGCAAGTTTTTCCCCGAACCAATACATGTATCCCTACCTATGAACCGTAGGTTTGATGTGTTGGCCCGAGACAAGATATAATTGTTGTATTATATGCTTAGCTATGCTTATTCATGCTTAGTAGGATGCTTAGCTGTCCGTTATTTATTTCCATGATTTATGAAATTGATGGAATGTTTGGACAAGGTGGAGGTTACTGTTGGTGACGTGGGTACACCTTTCGGGTGTGCCACCGTGGACTACCCTGGTGCGGGAAAGGACAAAGGCCCATCGGTCATAAGGCCCAGGAAGGAGGCCCCGAAGGAAAGACTTAGAAATATTAGGTCGGCAGGCCCAGATGTAAACCTAGTCGGTATAGGACCCGAGACCCAGTCCCTCTATTTAAGGACTGGGAGGGCCGCCGACCTAGGGTACGCTCATATTCACCACCAGAAACCCTAGCGAGATCGCATCTCACGATCCTGCCATTGTAATCGATCTGTAAAGCTCATCATCAATTCCAGACAAGCAGGACGTAGGGCGTTTACCTTCGGGGGCCTGAACCTCGGTAAATCCAGCTTGTTAGCCAACGGATCCACCAGTACCACCATCTTCTTCTCCTATTCTCTCAACCCAAGGATGTCATCCGAGGGATTTGGCGTGGTAACCCCACGTCAATTGGCGCCGTCTGTGGGAAAGACTGGTGCTGGATCTACGGATTCGGCGGCTTCATCAGCGACCATCGGCAACTCGCCGGATCTGCAATCGCCGATCTTCTTCGGCTCCCTGGGATTCAGCCCACACTCGCCAGTCACGCAACCGGCTTTCGAGGATCTGCAAGCTGGCGTGGAGGTGAGCTTCGGCGAGCTACGCTTCTTCATCAACAAGTGGGGCACTCTCCGCCTCACGGACGCACCGCACCCTGCGGCAACAGCACCCGCTACTTCATCGACTGCCGCGGTAGAGTCCGCCCCGTCATCGGCTGCATCGGCCTTCGCCGTCCCCTCCGACGACAAGTTCTTCGGCAATTCGCTCAAGGAGATCGCGTCGTTATCGACTGCGACAACGTGATCTTCATCGCCAAACATCACTTTTGCGCGCATGACTGATGGGCAGTCGTGCCCTATGCTACATCGACTCCGTCATCAAGCCCTTCGGATCTTGCCGGCGGAAATCAAGAAAATTTCGAGTATGTCTTCGGAGACGACTCGGACCTGGAGGAGGTTCCGCGCATCCTCCCCATGCAATTATACATGACGGCACCCGCGGCGCCACCCACAGGACTGGCCGCGGGGACGGCTATCATAACGGCAGCATCACCAAGCGCCCCACCCGAGCCGCGCACATACCAACCGCAGCCGCAGTGACTGCCAACAACGCGCCTCCACGGCGACAACAAAGCCCACGGCATGAACCGCGGACCCGCCACCTAGGCGACCGCGCTGCTCGCGATCAGGAGGATCGCATCGTGTGTGTAAACAACGAGCGTGCCGCTCATGACCGAGAAAACCGCGTCACTCGCGGCAACAATGGGCGAGCAGCTCCAGACCAAGACAACCGTGTCGCTCGTGACCGGCGGAACCGCGGCAATCGCAGGCATGAGGAGCGCTACCAGCTCAACGAAGGCGAAGATGCACGCAATGTAATCACGCAGAACAAGGTCAACAAGAACCGCACGAGGCGGGCTGCACGCGACACGAGCAGCGATGATCTAGACTCCGAAGAAGACTTCGAACCTTGCGGAGCACTCTGCTTCAGTCGTCGTATCCGAGAGGCAAGAATGCCGAAGGGTTTCAGATTAACATCTGAGACCCCAAAGTATGATGGCCTACAAGAACCCTCTGCCTGGCTGGAGGACTACCTCGCGGCAGTAACTTGCCAAAGAGGTTCCACGTCCACGGCCATGCAATACATTCAGCTGATGCTCATAGGGTCTGCCCGAGCCTGGCTTAAAAGCTTGCCGCGGGGAGCATATACCTGCTGGGAAGATTTCGGCGAGGACTTCATCCGCAACTTCGCTGGCACATGCAAACGACCCGCCTCGTTCGAAGAACTTCGAGCTTGCAAGCAGCGATCGGGCGAGACGCTGCGCGAGTATATTCAGCGGTGGACCCTGCTCCGTAACTCGGCGGAGAGGATCTCAGAAGATAATGCGATATACGCATTCACCCGAGGTGTCTATCGACTCGAGCTGAAGGAGACGCTCGGAAGAATAAAGCCGAAGACCATCGCTCACCTCATGCAAATCGCTAATGAGTGGGCAGACGGAGAAGACTCTATACGCAACGAGCGCAACGGTACACCCGCGGAGAACGGCGACCAAGGCCACTGGACTCATCACAGCAGCGATCGCCGCCGCAAGAGGAAGTCGCGTGTCTACGAGGACACGGAGGGCATGGAACTCGTGGCGGCAGGTTTTCCTGAAAGCCGCGAGCAAAGAAACCGTGACGATAGTCGCTATGAGCGCGACAGTCGAACAACCGGTTACAAAGGCAACAAAGAAGTCAAGCGCGGATGGCGGCCACGAGAGTCGCGAGGTGGTCGAGTCCCATGACCTTCCCCAACGCTTCATGACGCGTGCCGGTTCCACATGTTCAGAGACGAGAATGGTGTTCTTACATCCAAGCACCTCCTCAAAGACTGTGAGAGGTTTCATATCCTCCACGGACAGTACGCACAGCTCCTCCTGCAATAGCAACAGCAAGCGCAGGCAGTACCTGGGACATTGGCTGTGGGAGCGCCGCACGCCCCACCATTACCTCCGGGACACATGGCGGGTGCAGTCCAGTACTAGCCACGGGTATAAGAGCCAAGATCTGATGGAGATGCTTACCCAAAGCTTGTGGGTCGCATATTCATGATCCAGAAAGGACGTCCCTCAAATAGGGACCAAAAGCTCATAACAAGGCAGGTCCACCTTGCCGTCAAATCACCACCTGCGGTACCAGAGTACCTCAACTGGTCACAGGCCAGCATAACATTCACCAGGGACAATCATCCACCTCAAGTCCCGCGGCCGGGCCACTCAGCCCTTGTTTTGGATGCGAAGATAGGAGGCTTCGCTATGAACCGCGTGTTCATGGATGGTGGCAGCAGAATCAATATCATGTTCGCTGACACGCTGTGCGGAATGAAAATACTGACGACAAACCTGGCGCCTTCCGTCAACACCTTCCATGGCATAGTACCAGGGAGACCAGTCTATCCCTTGGGAACGATCTCACTCGACATGATCTTTGGTGAGCCAGCCAACTTCCGGAAGGAGAAGATAGAGTTCGAGGTGGTTGACTGGAAGTCGCAGTGCCATGTCATCCTGGGACGACCAGCGTTCACACGGTTCATGGCGGTGCCGCATTATGCCTACCTGAAGTTGAAGATGCCGGGACCTTACGGGACAATCACCGTCAACAGAGACTTCGAATGATCTGACGAGTGCGATCGCAAGTTCAACACGATCTCTGAGTCGTTCGGGGCGCAGGAGTAGCTCCAGGAGTTGGCACTCACCAACGACCGCACCCACTTTCCCGAGGGCAAACAATCAGCATCAGGCTCTGCCTTCAACGTGACAAACGACACAAGGGAGCACCAGGTGCACCCGACGGACCCCAAGAAGACGGTCCTCGTATCGACGAGCTTGCCTTCCGCATAGGAAGGCACGCTCGTCGAGTTCCTACATGAGAAATGGGAGATTTTCGCCTGGTGTCCAGCCGACATGCCAGGCATACCCAGGGAATTTGCCGAGCACACCCTCCAGATCCTGCCCAATGCGAGGCCCGTCAAGCAAACGATGCGCCGCTTTGCGGAGCCGAAGCGCCTCGCCATCGGGCAAGAAATCGATAGGCTCCTGGCAGCCAACTTCATCCGGGAGATCAAGAAGTCTGACTGGGTCGCCAACCCAGTCCTGGTGCCAAGAAGAACACAGACATACTACGCATGTGTGTCGACTTCACTTCATTAAACAAGTGTTGTCCAAAAGATCATTTTCCACTGCCTCAAATCGACCAAATTGTCGACTTGACGGCAGGCTGCGCGCGCCTCTGTTTCCTGGATGCCTATTCAGGCTATAACCAGATCAGGATGAAGAAGGAAGACGAAGAGAAAACAACATTCATCACACCCTTTGGTGTTTACTGTTACACAATGATGCCCTTCGGGCTGAAGAACGCGGGTGCCACGTACCAGCGCATGATGCAGAACTGCCTCAAAGAGTAGATCGGACGCAATGTTCAAGTATACGTTGACGACATCGTCATCAAGACCAAGGAGGAAGAAACACTCCTTGACGACCTTCGCGAAACATTCGCCGCACTGAAGAAATACACCATCAAGCTGAACCCTACCAAATGCGTGTTCGGCGTGCCAGCCGGGCAACTACTAGGCTACCTCGTATCTGCGCGAGGCATCGAAGCAAACCCGGAGAAAATACAGGCGCTCCTGAAGATGCCGGTACCGTTGAAGCTTAGGGATGTGCAGCAGCTCTCTGGAAGGATAGCGGCACTCAGCTGATTCATTAGCAGGCTTGGGGAGAAGGCGCTCCCGTTCTACCACCTGATGAAGAAGACGAACCGCTTCGAGTGGACCGAGGAAGCCCAAGCCGCCTTCGTCGACCTCAAGCGCACCCTGTCAACGCCACCAGTCCTGGTGGCACCACACAAAAAGGAGCCGTTGTATCTCTATATAGTAGCCACAAACAGAGTAGTCAGTACGGTGCTGGTAGTCGAGCGGGCTGAAGAAGGAAAAGCTCACAGCGTGCAGAGACCGATATACTACCTCAGCGAGGTGTTGTCTCAGTCGAAGCAGAGATACCCGCACTATCAGAAGCTGGCGTATGGGGTATTCATGACCTCGCGCAAGGTGGCACACTACTTCCAAGAGCACCCCATTACGGTGGTAAGCGCGGCTCCACTAAGCGACATACTCAACAACTCCAAAGCGACAGGCAGAGTCGCCAAATGGAGCATCGAATTAGGTCCTCTAGACCTAACATACAAACACCCGACAACAATCAAGGCACAAGTCCTCCCCGACTTCACTACGGAGTGGATGGAGATGCAGTTGCCGTCGGTACCCGATACGTCCAGCTCATGGACCATGTACTTCGATGGGTCCAAGAGGAATGAAGGCGCAGGAGCAGGTGTTATCCTCATATCACCCAAAGGCGACAAGCTTCGTTATGTGCTGCAGATGGACTTCGAGAAGCCATCCAACAACGAAGCAGAATATGAAGCCCTGATCCATGGGATGAAGATGGCTAAGGAGTGCGGCGCTGATCGCCTGATGATATACGGAGACTCGAACCTGGTTGTGCAACAGACCATGAAGGAGTGCGACGCAACAACAGAGAACATGATAGCATACAGGAACCTGTATAACATCATGGAGGGGAGCTTCGACGGTTGCGAGCTCCACCATGTCGGGCAAGCAAGCAATGAGGAGGCAGACACCCTCGCCAACATCGGGTCCTTGAAACTCAAGGTGCCCCCCGGAGTCTTCCTGGAGAAGATAAACAAAAGATCTATCAAGGTCAAGCAGCCTGTGGCTCCCTCTACACCGGCAACCGGGACTGAGGCTGCAAGCGAAGACGCATCTGCAGCAGCAGAACCTTCAGTCGAAGTACAAAGCCATTCCTGGCATATATGCTTTGGCAGGAGCTTCCAGAGGACACAGTCGAAGCACGGCGTATCACTCGTCGTGCCAAAGCATTCACAATAATCGGCGGAGAGCTGTACAAGCGCAGCATATCAGGCATACTCCAGAGGTGCATCGCATCAGAGGACGGAAAGGCCATACTCCTCGAGATCCACGCTGGCACGTGTGGACATCATGCTAGCAGCAGAGCCTTAGTCGCCAAGGCCCTGCGTGCTGGATTCTACTGGCCCACGGCGTTGCAGGACGCCGAGGACATCGTCAAGCGGTGTATCGGCTGCCAGAAATTCGCAACACGACCTCATGCACTGGCGTCAGAACTGAAGACAATACCTTTGGCGTAGCCTTTCGCCCAGTGGGGACTCAATATGGTCGGGCCACTGCGCAAGTCTTCTCGAGGAGGGCACACACATCTACTTGTCGCTGTCGATAAATTCACCAAGTGGATAGAGGCTGTGCCAGTTACCAACTGCGCAGCTACCTCAGCTGTCAACTTCATCAAGTCCATCATGTTCCGCTTTGGGGTGCCTCACAGCATCATCACCGATAACGGAACAAACTTCACCGCCGAAGAGTTCCAAGATTTCTGCAAGGAGCAAGGGATCAAGCTCAACTACGCCTCGGTCGCTCATCCACAGTCCAATGGACAAGTGGAAAAAGCGAACGGCCTCGTCTGCAGCGGAGTCAAGAAATGCCTCTTCGTGCCACTCAAGCGCGCGGCGGGTGCTTGGGTGGAGGAGCTTCCATCTGTGCTCTGGTGCCTGCGCACCACACCAAACAAATCAACCCAGTACACCCCATTCTTCATGGTGTACGGAGCAGAAGCGGTCCTGCCACATGACATACGCTTCAATGCACCTCGCATCGTCGCGTACGACGAAGACGACGCTGAAGCCGCACTTGAAGATGACGTTGACTTGCTGGATGAGGCCCGGGACACCGCACTCTGCCGAATGGCTATCTACCAACAGAACCTCCGCGACTATCACAGCAAGCGGCTGCGCACAAGAGCCTTTGTCGAAGGAGACCTGGTACTCAGGCTCAAACAGAAGAAGGTGCACAAGCTCGCCTCCCCATGGGAGGGACCCTTTATCATCACCGAGGTCATCGGTGGAGGCGCGTATCGCTTGAAGGACCCGAAGACAGGCGAACTCATCCGCAACCCCTGGAACGCGGCGCAACTGCGACGCTTTTACGCGTAGCACAACTATGAAAGGCTGGTCAGCCACCTCTGTAAACATTAGAGACCATGCCTCCAGCAATAAAGCGCAATGTTCCTCTACCATATGAACCAACACACAGTGCACAAAATAAACACCCGAAAAGGCAACCATCATATCCAGCTCCGGACGTAGCACCCGATACTCGGGGGCTACGCCGTTCGAGCGCAAATCATTCTCTATCAGAACAGCACCCGATGCTCGGGGGCTGCGCTGTCGAGCTAAACAAAAGCAAGGAAGATCGCCTCCGTAGCACCCGATACTCGGGGGCTGTGTTGTTTAGGCCAAAACAAAACAAACTCTATATACAAAGCAACTCTAAGCTTTACAGAGCAATCATACAAGTTTTCTGCAAATATACAATGTGCTTGCACAAACAAAAAATCAGTCTACAGGCTCGTCCTTTGGAACCCGTGACGCCACATAGTCCGAGTAAATCTCGGTGTCACGCTCCAGTTTCCTAATCAACTTGACGGCTACATCTTCTACGGCGCGATAGTGAGTTTCCATCGGCGTAGGCTCCCCGTCTTCCCTGTCGGGGACTTCTTCTATCCCCCTCAGGACGAGATACGGGTGCCGCCGGCGAACAAAAGCTAAGGCGTACATCGCACCGCTGACAAGCTGCGTCCGGATAAAACTCTGCGCAGCCTTGCCTTTTTGGAATCGCGTCATGAGAGCCCCAAGACCCTGCGGCTGCAGATCCAGAGGGAACAGCGCCTTGTACACAAGCGCCAGGGCAGAACGGCATGCCCCGGCGAAGAACGTCACTTGGCTTACGCGATCCTGAAGAACAGCCAGCACCCGACCTCATGAGGGGTTTGACCAGAACGAAGTGGTGTCGCGCCCGACAGCCTCGGAAACATGGCGAAGCCGACTATCCACTCGATCGGGCTCAGCTTGAGGGTCTTGTTGTACACCTACACACAAAGGAAAGATGAAACAACTAAGGAAACGAGCGACGCCAACAGACTCGGGGGCTTGCAGCCACTTACACAGTAAGTCGTTGTTGGCCTTTTCCAACTCCTCAAGAAGGAAAGCTTCCCGTTCAGCGGGGCGAGGCTGCTTCGACTTAAGTACGGCCAAGGCACCCTGCGCCACTCGCAGGTCTTGCTCAAGCCTAGCGCAGTGATCCCGGAGCATCGTGAGCCGATAATCCCCGGAGTCGCGGTTTCTGGAGGAACAACCAGCAGTCGCGGCCACGTGGACATGTGGCGCGGCATCAGAAGACGGTGCGACAATTGTTGGATTTACCTGTTAGCAAGCCAGGCAGCCAAGTATGAGACATCCTTCTTGAAGAAGGCACGGGGGATGGAAGAAGTCGCAAGGAACAAAGACATCAAGATAGATGAAAAATCTTATATAAAGTCTGGAACCGGCACAACCATTACAAAAGGGCGACAGGCATCGCCACGGATAAACTACAAAAGACGAAAAATACAAAGACAAGAAGCTACTGCGAGCTCGCGGACTTCTTGGCCTTCTCCGCACGCTTAGCATCCTGCTTCTCCAAGGTTTCAGACAGCTTTTGTACCAACTCACGAGACCGCTCGGCGAAACTGCCAAGAGCCACCGGCTTGGCAGAGGGTCCGCGGGGCAGCCCAGACATAGCCTTGTCGAAGTAACCCTCGAAGCCGTGCCCCAGCAGCATAAGGAGGGTGGTCTGCGAGCCACGTACCGTGTGCTCACGTCTGGAGTCATCAATGGCAGAGCCTGTCGGAGATCTGTCCCAGGAACTAGGGATGTCTCTCAAGGTATCGTGTAAGGGGCTGAACGCGGAGTCAACAACCCTCAACTTGCTCCGGCGACGGTGCTCGTCGGACTCGCTGCGGGATACACTGCAGAGATGGACACAAGATCTTACCCAGGTTCAGGGCCCTCTTTGGGAGGTAAAACCCCTACGTCCTGCTTCTAGTTGTATTGCACTTGCTTGGAGAGGTTTTAGTACAGAGTGAGCTTGGCGAGCTCGAGGTGGCTACAATGGCTAGGGTTTTGTCTGAGCTCCAAGATGGTGAACTTGTGAACCCAGAATGCCTACCAAAGATCGAACCCTTTGCTTCGGCGTGCTCCCCCTCCTTTTATAGGCGTCTTGGACCTCTTCTACCCAAACATTTGGGCGGAAAGGGTTACCACATCACGACGCGGAAGGAGGCAGGGTGCACGATAAAGGCGGAGTCCACCATAAAGGTAAAGCTCATGGACGCGGTCCACGGCAGGGGAGCAGCGTCACCAAAGCTGAAAAAGGCCACCGGCCAGCCGGACGGTGGGCTGGCGCTTGCTGAGGTGGGATGTGACCCACGGTGACGTCGTCCTTGGAGCGTAGCTGCAGACGGTTCCCTTGTCACCAAAGAGGCAATACTCGTTGTCCGCTTTGCTTGGTGCCGCTTTGTTGACTGCTTTATACATGGAAACAGCAACTGCGGCGTCGTCGTCATCGCGCGCAGGCGCGCGCGTCACTCTGCACATGGCGCAGAGCCCATGTGCGCTCTGCCGCGGAGGCAGAGATGGCTTCGCGAGGAAGGAGCCTCGCGAGGCAAAAAGCCTCGCCGAGCCCTTCAGCTTGGTCCTTAGCAGAATTGCGGGTGGCGTCGGAGACGCCTTGTCGAGGTGCGGTCCCTCGCCAAGGGAGAGAACCCTCGGCGAGGAGAAAAGATCCCTCGCGAGGAAAAACCCTCGCGAGGCTCGCCAGGCTTGGAGAGCCTGGTCCTTAGCGAAAATCGTCCGAAGAACCTTGTGGGCCCTGGCAGGCCGGCCCGTGGTACCCTGGTTTCCACTGTGCCGACAGTAGCCCCCGGGCCCGCGATGGGCACGCCGAGGCCCATGGACGCAGGCGAAGCGTCGAGGGGCCAAAGATGCCTGACAGGGCCACGACACGTGGAGCGCAGCGGTTGCGCCCGCGGCCACGATCTCCTCGGCTTCAACGGGCAACCCGGTGGGGCCCGCCACGTCCGGGGCAACCGGTCAATAAAGCCTGGCGCGCAGACTGCGCCCATCACTTCTTCCATTACTCCGCCGCCCTCTTCTTCCAAACATCTCCTACTTCCCAGAGCGCATCGCTCCCGAGGTCTTCGTCTTCAAGTCTTCAAGCACCAATGGCACCCAAGAGAGCAGTCGTCGACCCGAAGGGCAAGGCCACGATGCAAACCGGCACGTCGGCGGCGGCGGCGCGGGGTGCCGCGCTCCAGGGGACGATGCCGGAGTCCCTCGTCGGCGCGGCGACGATTTCCAAGGTGCGGCACCTGGTGGCCGCCAACACCCACGAGCTCGGCGCCACCAGCATAGCGCCCGGCAGTAGCAAGGTCGGCGCGGGGTACTATCCCATCTTCCTTCACACCCTCTACGCCGGCCTCGTTCCTCCCTTCTCCAGCTTTCTCATGGGGATCCTTGAAGCGTACCGGATCCAACTCCTTCACCTCCACCCAAACTCCGTGCTCATTCTTGCCATCTTCGCCTATCTCTGCGAGGCGTACGTCGGCATTCGCCCCTCGGTAGCGCTTTTTCGCAGCTTCTACTCCCTTCGGTCCACCGCGCAGAATGAGCGGCTCGGATGCGTGTCGTTCCGCATCACCGACGCCAGGAGCGAGATCTACATTCCCATCTCCTGGTGCGGCGAGAACGCCATCACCAAGGTGACGAAGAAGGTGGAGAAGTTCCGCGAGAGGTGGCTCTTCGTTGACACCAAGGGGACCAACCCTCTTCTGGAGGTGCCCGAGGCGCCGCCGAGGAAGTGGGCGCGCTGGGCGAGCGCAGACTTCGAAGGCTCAGAGCTCGACGGGGTGTACGAGTGCATACGGAGGCTTCACGTTGGCGGGCTCACCGGCCAGATGGTGGCCAAGGACTTCACAAGGCGCCGCATCGCTCCTCTTCAGCAGCATTCGGAGCCGGTGTGGCGGTACACCGGCAAGGAGGACAGGAAGCGCCTGTGCGTGGACAACCTCGCGCGGGAGGTGCTGTACCCGATCATGGGGATCCTCTTCGCCACGAAGGACATCCCGTCCCCCTCCACCGAGGAGGCCAAAACGCTCTTCAACTTCGTTGTGGAGAGTGTGGAAGAACACCGCAGGCGCCTGCCGGTGTTCGACGAGTGGGGCATCGTGCCCGCGGGGCACCGCGGGCCCCGCACCAACCCGTGGGCGGCGGAGCCAGAGTACATGGACGAGTCGCCGGAGCCGGATGAAGGAGAAGACTCTGGCGAGGACGCGGCCCCGAGGGGTGCTGACCCCTCCGGCGAGGATGGGGCCTCGAGAAACGTTAACCCCTCCGGCGAGGAAGGGGCCTCGAGAGGCGCCAATCCCTCAGGAGGTGACGCGGGCTCCTCAAGGAGCGCACCGGCCGGTGAAGACGTCGAAGTGATCTCCTCCGGTAGAAACGAGGATGCCTTCCGCATGGTTCGGCGCACCGCGGAGGAGAGGAGAGGCGGCACGGGAGGACGCTGCGAGCCCCGCTCCAAGCTCCTCCACGACAGGGACGCCGGGGCCGCCACGAGGGATGCTCCTCGCGAGGAGGCAGCAGCGCCTCGCGAGGGGCCCGGAGCGAGCACCCTCCAGCCACCCAAGGGGAAGAAGAGGGTGTGGAGAGCGGCCGACGAGTAAGTTTTGATCCTTTCCTTTTCTTTCAGCATTTTGCTTCTGAGAATCCCCTCCTGAAGGGTCTTTGCTTGTTTGTGTTTCTTCAGCGTACCCGCGGCGCCGAAGAGGCGGCATCTCCGCAAGCTTGGGGAGACCGCCAGCGCCGCCGAGGAGACGCCTGTGGCCGATGAGCCGCAGCAGGCGGCCGACGAGCCGCAGCAGGCGGTCGACGAGCCACAGCTAGAGGCCGTTCCTCCCGCGGGTGAGCACCGCGCGGAGGTGGTGGCGGTTGAAGAGGCGATGTCGCCTCCAGCTAGGGCTGCTTCTCCCCCCGCGGTTGAGCACCGCGCGGAGGAGGTGATTGAAGTGGCGACGCCTCCGCCAACTCGGGCTGTTACTCCTCCTGCGGCCGAGCACCGCGCGGAAGAGGAAGCAGTGGATGAGGAGATCGTCATGGAGCCGCCTCCAGAGGTGGAGGAGGCTCCCACAAGGAGGGCGGACGCGCCCGAGGCCGCGGCGGACGCGGCCACCATGGAAGGGGCGGGGAGCGCCCCTGAAGAGCCGGAGGTGGAGGCGCCTCTGGAGCCCCCGAACGGCGGAGCCGGGGGCGAGAGGACGCCCAGCCCCCAGAGGGCTCTTGATGTGGGCAACGAGGGAGGCGCCCGCACCAGCCCCCAGGCCGCACCCGAAGCGGCCGTGAGCTCGAGGCAAGAGGCCCCGGGTGCCTCGACGAGCGTCGAGGCCTCTGCGCCCCGCGACGACGCGGGGACCTTGGCGCTGCAGGAGCCGCGCCCTCGCGCGGCCCGCCGCAGGGTTGTCTTCGGCCAAGCGCGGCAGGCGCTTGACGAGCTGGAGGTGCAATACGCCGAGGAAGAACGCGCCCGGGAGGAGGAGCGGGCAAAGCTTGCCGACGCCTGGGCCCTCCTCCACGAGAGGGTGGAGATGTGCCGCCGGCAGGATGCGACGGCCCAAGCGGCGCGCGAGGAGGCGATGCGCTTCGCCAAGGAGACCCGCGACAGCGTCAAGCGGGAGGCGGCGGAGGTCATGGACCAGCTGGACGCCGCCCGGGAGGCGCTGGAGGCGGAGACCGACGCCAAGCACCAGGAGCTAGCGGCCGCCGAGCAGAAACTTGCCGCCGAGTCCGAGGTCGCAAGAGCCAGCCTGAAGGAGCTCCGCGAGCTGCTAGACGCCCGCGAGGGGCAGCTGGCGCCTCGCGAGGCAGAGCTGAAGCGGCGCGAGGAAGAGCTCTCCCTCCGGGAGAAGGAGCTGGACCAGCGCGAGGAGCAGGTCCATCTGCTGGAGGGGGCCCAGGCCACCCGCGAGGGGCAGCTGCAGGAGCGCGAGAACTCGGTGGCCAGGAGCGAGGCCACCCACAAGGAGCGTCACGACAAGGCCAACGCTGACTTCGCGCTGAAGCAGAAAAGGGTCCAGGAGGAGGCCGACGCCAGGGTCGAACGCATCCGCCAAAGCCTCGCCGACGACTATGACGCCAAGGCCAAGAAGCAAGAGGAGCGCTTCACAACAAAGCGCAACGAGCTCCAGCACCAGGTCGAAGGGCTCCAGAAGCAGGAGAAGGAGATGACCTCCCGCCTCCAGCGCGCCAAGGAGGCGCAGACTCGCGCGGAGAGGGAGATTGTCCGCCCTGAAGGCGGACCTGAGCGACCTCCAGCAGCAGGTGGGGCCGGCCGCGGACCTCGCGGAGCAGGCGCGAGACACCGCGCAGCACGGCCGGGCCATGACGCGCCAGCGCCAGCGCATGCTCCACGACCTAGTGCTCCGCACGAATGCCGTCGGGGACGACATGAGGATCGAGGTCCCCCACTTTCCCTCAGGAGGGAGCGACGACGAGGCCGCGTACACGCTCTTCTTCGGGCAATTCCTCGGGAAGCTTGAAGAGGTCGCGAAGCGCTTCGACGAGCGCATTGTGGAGGAGAGCCGCGATCTCCTCGTCCTCGCCACCAGCCGCGTCTTCAGCAATCTCCTGAGGCTCCAGCCCTCGCTCGACCTCGAGGCCGTGATGGCGCCGGTCGATATCCGCGGCAAGGCGCGGGAAGCCGCTGAGGTGCTCGCCAGGAAATACGACCAGGTCTTGGTCAATGAAGACGAAGGCGACGGCGAGGAAGATGCCCTGGAGGCGGAGGCTGCCGTGGACGGAGCGGGCACCTCAGGAGGCGCGACAGCTTAAACTCCTTCCTGTAGCTGGACGTGCATGGGGCACATTTTACCTTAGTCATTTTGGTTGTAAGACTTTGTAAAGACTCGTTAAGTTTATTGGAATGTGCTTGTGGACGTCCCTCGGGAGGCTTTTGTCTTTCCCCTTCATGTCTTTTTCGCTCTACGTCTTAGGACCCTCTCTTAGCGCTACACCACCGCCGCTTCGGTATGTGAGAGTCAGGGCTCCACAAGGCCGGGGGGTGTGTGAGGCCTCAAGAAGTAAGAGCTCCTCGAAGCGCGATGCTTGGGGCCCCCCTTCGACGTGCAAGCAGCCCATGAGGCATAGGAGAGAGAAAAGAGACTCGAGGGGCAAAAACCAGCGAGAGGAAAATCAAACAAGTGTTTAGACTTAGCTTGACGAGGCGTTTTCGCCTTGGAGAGGGTGTTGGTTCCCTGGCGAGGCGTTGTTGCCTTGGAGAGGGTGCCTGAGGCTTGTTTCCTGCACTTGGACAGATAGGCATACCCACAAGCAATAGATAGCTAGATAACTCATGGTGCTCGTAGGTTCCTTCATGTGTGTCTCGCGAGGAGAACAGGCACCAAGGTTTTTGGTGATCCTTGGTGAGTTGACGTGCGCGGGAGCTGACCCATGAGTTCAGAGCTCCTTGGGAGTTGACATGCATGAGAGCTGACCCGCAAGTTCAGAGCTCGGATCCCTTGGGTTTGAGGCGCTGCCGGGATGCTCCCGTGGCATGGCACCATGCTAGCCCCCGCTCGTGAGATACACAGGAGGGATCATACGAGCGAGAATAAACAGCAATAACATAGCAACTTACCGAAGCAACGAAATATGCTGGCACGATGCGCAGAGGTTCAAAATGACCTGAAACAGATGTTCATTACACTGGCGTGGCCAGAAATACAAAAATCCACCATGTCAGGCATGGGGTTCCACATGCTGTGGCTGAGACTCTCGAGGGGGCGTGCTCGTGGCGACGCATGTAGAGAGAGCTCAGAGGGGGCCCCTAGGCGGGGGTGGCTTTTAGCCTGCGCTCCACCATGACCGGCATGGGGATCCACCTCGCCAAGGCATGGTGCCTGAAGAGGTTACCTTGCCGAGGCTTGGTGGCTTGGGAGTCTTCTCGAACGGCCCGCGGCAACGTATAGTAGAGAGGGGAGCCCGAAGTTTTTCCTCGTGGAGGATGATGGCGCGTGGCTCTCCCTTAATGCAAAAAATTGCTCGCCGAGGGCGATCAGGGATTGAACTTGCGCAGATGCTGGATGTTTCAGGGGTTGGCGACAGGAACGCCGTCCTCCGTCTCGAGCTGCGCAGAGCCAGGCCTGGCGATGTGCACGACTCTGTAGGGGCCTTCCCACATTGGTGAGAGCTTGTGGAGGCCTGCCCTGGAGAGGATTCTCCTCAGGACAAGGTCTCCTGCTTCGAGAGTGCGCGGGCGGATGTGGCGGCTGTGGTAGCGACGGAGGTCTTGCTGGTACCTTGCCGCTCTTAGGGCCGCATTTCGGCGGAGCCCTTCAAGCAGCAGCAGGTCGTCGTTGCGGAGTTCGTCCACCTCAGCCTCCTTGAAGGCCAAGACTCGCGGAGAGCCATGGGTGATCTCGCTGGGGAGGACGGCTTCAGCACCATAGACGAGGGAGAACGGCGTCTCACCAGTTGGCTTTGTTGGCGTGGTGCGGATGGACCAGAGCACCGAGGGGAGCTCATCGATCCAGTGCTTGCCGCTAGCCTTGAGGCGGTTGAAGCTTCTCGTCTTGAGGCCCTTGAGCACCTCGGCGTTGGCTCGCTCGGCTTGCCCGTTGCTTCGTGGGTGCGCCACCGAGGCGTAGCAGATTTGGGCGCCGAGGCTACCGCAGTATGACTTGAAGGCGCCGCTGATGAATTGTGAGCCGTTGTCGGTGATGATGCGATTGGGCACGCCGAAGCGACAGACCAGGCTCCTTATGAATTTCACCGCCGATTTCGCCGGAATGGTGCGCACGGGTTCCACCTCAGGCCACTTGGTGAATTTGTCGATGGCGACGTAGAGGTAGCGGTAGCCCCCGAGCGCTCGCGGGAAGGGTCCCAGCAGGTCCAGCCCCCAGACCGCGAACGGCCAGGAGAGCGGGATCGTCTGGAGTCCTTGCGCGGGCTGGTGGATTTGCTTGGCGTGGAATTGGCATGCGTCGCAGGATTGGACGATGGCGGCTGTATCTTGAAGTACCGAGGGCCAATAGAAGTCACTCCGGAAGACCTTGCCTGCAAGGGTGCGCGAGGAAGAATGGTGGCCGCACTCGCCGCTGTGGATGTCGTTGATGAGCTGGCGGCCTTCCTCGGCAGGGACGCACCGCAAGGCAACCCCATTGGGGCGCTTACGGTACAGGTCTCCGTCGTGGAGGCAGTAGGACTTGGCCTGGCGAGCAATTCTTTCGGCTTCAGCGTCGTCTTCGGGGAGGGCTCGGTTTTGCAGGTAGCTCTTGATCTCGTCGATCCAGCCGGTGTCTTGGCGCACCAGAGTCAGCAGCAAGCGATCGCCTGAGGGCAAACCACAGTTTGGTGCTCCACTTGATGGGGCTGGTGGGAGCTCCTCGTCGATGCTGGTGCCAGCCGCTGGTTGCTTGACGGAGGCCTTGGTGAGCCTCTCCTCGAAAACTCCAGGCTTTTGGGCTTCCCTTCTTGCTGCTCGCCTGGCGAGGTCATCCGCTTCCTGATTTTCTGCTCGCGGGATGTGCTTGAGCTCCATGCCCCTGAAGTGCTTCTCCAGCTTGCGTACCTCTTCAAGGTAGGCCACCATGTAGGTGTCCTTAGGCGTGTAGCTTTTGTTGGAGAAGTTGACGAGGAGCTGGGAGTCGCCCTTGATGAGGATGTGCTTGATGCCGAGGGCGATGGCGGCTCTGAGCCCGGCGAGGAGGCCTTCATATTCGGCGATGTTGTTGGAGACCTTGTCGTTGTCCTTGAAGCATAGCTGGACGGCGTAGTAGAGCTTGTCGCCTGTTGGTGAGGTGAGGACGGCACCAGCCCCTGCACTCCTGGCCGCGAAGGCGCCGTCGAAGTGCATGGTCCAGGGGCCTGGTTTCGTCCCACCTGAGGCTGTAGCTTCCTCCTCTGGAGGCTCTTCTTCTTCGCGCGTGTCCGTCCATTCGGCCATGAAATCGGCCAGCGCCCTGCCCTTGATGACCCTGGTGGTGTCAAACTCCAGCTCGAAAGGTTGTAGCTCGATGCCCCAGCCTGCGACGCGATCTGTTGCATTTGGGTTGCGCAGGACTTGCTCCAGGGGATATGAGGTGACCACCTTGATGGGGTGACCCTGGAAGTAGTGGCGCAGCTTCCTGGAGGCGATGAGGAGCGAGAAGAGGAGCTTTTGCTGCATGGGGTAGCGCTCGCGAGCGTCTCGCAGCACTGTGCTGACGAAGTAGACGGGATGCTCGACGAGGGTAGTTGTTGGCGTGGCAGCGGCTGGCTCCTCTCCAGGCTTGGTGGAGTCCTCGGCAAGGGTTTCTTGAGGCTCTGCTTGGGGAGGCTCGGCAGGAGGCTGGGTGCTTGACGAGGGTGTTTCCTTGTCGGGTGGCTCTGGGCTTGGCGAGGCGGTGGTCTGCTTGGCGAGGACTGGCTCTTCCCTTTCAGCCACCAAGACCGCGCTTGCCGTCTGAGGAGTGGCTGCAAGATACAGCTTCAGAGGCTCGCGAGGGCGTGGGGCAACCATGATGGGTGGGCTCGCCAGGTATTTCTTCAGGTCCTCAAAGGCCTTTGCTGCTTCAGGGGTCCACTTGAAGGGACCGGACCTCTTCATGATCTTGAAAAATGGCAGCGCCCTCTCGCCGAACTTGGAGATGAAACGGCCAAGGCTGGCCATACATCCCGCCAAGCGTTGCATGTCCTTGAGGCGACGAGGAGGCTGCATCTGCTCTATGGCCTTGATCTTGTCGGGGTTGGCCTCGATGCCGCGGTGGGATACCAGGAATCCGAGGAGCTTGCCTGAAGGGACCCCGAAGACGCACTTGGCGGGGTTCAGCTTGATGTTGACCTTGCGCAGGTTGGCAAAGGTCTCCTCGAGGTCCTGGATGAGCGTGTTTTCTTCGCGAGTCTTGACCACGATGTCGTCGACGTAGGCCTCTGCATTCCTCCCCATTTGAGCCCCCAAGGCGATCCTCATGAGGCGCTGGAAAGTGGCGCCGGCGTTCTTCAAGCCGAAGGGCATGCAGACGTAGCAAAACACACCACAAGGGGTGAGAAATGCTGTCTTCTCCTCGTCCTCCTTCGCCATCTTGATCTGGTGGTAACCAGAGAAGGCATCCAGAAAACAGAGGAGCGCGCAGCCGGCGGTGGAGTCCACGATCTGGTCGATCCTCGGGAGGGGATAGGGGTCCTTGGGGCAGGCCTTGTTGAGGTCGGTGAAGTCGATGCAGAGGCGGCTTCCTCCGGTGTGCTTGGGGACGACCACACCGTTGGCGAGCCAAGTGGGGTGGACCACTTCCTTGATGATGCTGGCCTTCTTCAGCTTTTCCACCTCCTTGACGATGAAATCTTGCTTCTCTGGCGCCTGGCGCCGCGCTTTTTGCTTGACGGGGCGTGCGTTTGGACACACGGCTAAGTGGTGCTCGATCACCTCCCTCGGTACTCCGGACATATCTGACGGTGTCCATGCGAACATGTCAGAGTTTGCCCTGAGGAAGGCGACGAGCGCGCTTTCCTATTTGGGAGGCAGGTTGGCGCCGATGGTGACGCTAGCCCCCGAGCCGCTTGCCTCAAGAGGCACTTGCTTTGTCGCGGCCTTCTCCTGAGAGAACAGCTGCTTCTTCTTCGCGGGGGGCCTCGGGAGGGGTTCCTCGTCCTCGTCAGCGGGTGACGCCACCGCGGCAGCCTTGTAGGCCGCTTGCGCAGCGTACACGGCGTCCGAGACCACGCCGCGGATGACGATGGTGCCACCCGAGCCAGGGAGCTTGACGAGGTTGTAGGCGTGGTGGGTCACCGCCATGAACTTGGCGAGGGCGGGGTAACCGAGGATGGCGTTGTAGGGCAGGCCGATGTGCGCGACGTCGAAGTCGATCAGCTCGGTGCGGTAGTTGGCCTGGGTGCCGAAAGTGACGGCGAGCCTCACCTGCCCCAAAGGGGTGGTGAGACCCTCTGTCACCCCCGAGAAGGGCCTGGTGGGCATGAGCCGCTCGTAGGGCACCTGCAGCTTCTCGAAAGTCTCGACGGAGATGACGTTGAGGCCGGCACCCCCATCAATGAGCGTCTTAGAGACGGCGATGTTGTTGATGGTGGGGGTGCAGACCAGCGGGATGGTGCCCACAGTCGAGGTGGACTTGGGGTGGTCGGTGGAGTCAAAGGTGATGGGGCACTGGGACCACTTGAGGGGCCTGGAGGCCTCGACTCCAGGAAGGGCTGCCGCGACCTCGCGAGCGAGTTGCTTGAAGTGGCGATTGGAGCGAGGGGCCTGAGCCCCGCCAAGGATGCAAGCAGCTCCACGAGGCACCTGGTAGCCCTCGTCAGCCTCGGCAGGCAGGTTGTCGTTCGCGGGTTGGACGGCATTGGCCTGGGGGTTTTGCTGGTAGTTGTCGTTGTAGTTGTTCCAGCGTCGCCCCCCGCGGCCGCCGCGGCCGCCGCCGCGGCCTCCGCGGCCCTGCTGCCGATCATTTCCCTCGCGAGCCTCGCGAGCCTCGCGAAGCCTCTTGAGGTCGTAGCAGTCCTCGGTGGCGTGGGAGTGCCTGTTGTGGTAGATGCAGAAAGGGCGATCGTCCTTCTTCTCGGGTCCTGCGGCTGGAGTGGCAGCTTGGCGAGGCTGCTTGGCGTCGGGCTCAGCCGCGAGGACCGCAGTGGTCTTGCGTTTCTCGGTGGATTTCTTCTTCTTGGACCCTCGGCGGGGTCCCCTGGCTCGTTCTTGACGAACAAGCGGCCCTCTTCAGCCTTGGCGCACTTGTCCGCCAAGTCGAAGAGCTTGACGACGGTGGTGATGTTGTCGTGGATGCCAAGCTTCTCGAGCATCCGCACGTCGGTCACTCCAGCCTGGAAGGCCGAGATGACCTGCGCGTCGGTGGCGTTGGGGATCTTGTTGCGCACCTGGCTGAAGCGCTGGATGTACTTGCGGAGGGTCTCGCCAGGCTTCTGGCGCACGGCGCGGAGGTCGTTGTAGGTGAGGCCGCGCTCGTACGTGCCCTTGAAGTTGGCGACGAAGCACCGGCAGAGGTCCTCCCAAGTGTTGATGGACTCGGCGGGGAGGTTGGTGAGCCATGAGGACGCGGAGTCCTTGAGGGCCATGGGGAACCAGTTCGCCATGACCCTGTCGTCGCCCCCGGCGGCCTGGATGGCCAGAGTGTAGAGCTGCAGGAACTCCAGGGGGTTGTTCTTGCCGTCGTAGCGCGGAGGAAGATCCGGCCGGAACTTGACCGGCCAGACGACGCGACGGAGGCTGCGAGTGAACGCGGCCGTCGTGCCGTAGGTGACCGTGCCGTTGGCGAGGGTGGCGCGGAGGTGGCGCCCAGCGGTGGCGACGTCCTGGACGGCGCGGTTGCGGCGGTCCTGCCCGCGCTCGATGCTCACGCGTGCGTCCTCGGGGGCTCGCTGCACGATTTGGCAGTCGTGCAGCGACGACGCGTGCGATGCAGCGCGGCCGTCGCGAGGGGGAGCCCCCACTGGAGCGGGTTGCGGTGGAGCCGGTGGAGCTGGAGCGGGAGCGGGCACGGTGTGACGAGGAGGAACGGGAGGAGCATGAGGCGCGCCGTGCGCCACGTCCCCTGCGCGGGCAGAGAGGACCAGCGAGCGAGACGGTGCAGGAGCGGCGGCACGAGCGGCGCCGATGAGCTCGGAGACGCGGTTGAGCCAGGCCTCCTGAGCCTCCGGCGTGGGGCGGTACTGCAGCAGCTCCTGCGCCATGAGAAGCACAGTCGCCGGACTGGGCGCAGGGCGGCCCAGCGAAGAAGCAGCACGGTCCTGTGACGGGTGCAGGGAGGAGGCTTCCTCCTCACCGAGGTCGTCCTTAGCGTGGTCGATGTCGTCGTCCTCCGGGTGCTCGACGCGGGGCTCGGGGTCGACGTGGCGCTCCGGAGCAGCACTCCCACGTGGGCGGCCGTGCGGGCGGCCGGCAGGAGGAGCGGTGGCGGCGCTAGCCATCCGGCGAGCGAGACGTTCGGCATGAGAGCCGGCCATGGCTGTGTCGAGGTTGAAGATGCGCCTCAGCCCCCTACCTGGCGCGCCAAATGTCGGAGATCCGTCCCAGGAACTTGGGATGTCTCTCAAGGTATCGTGTAAGGGGCTGAACGCGGAGTCAAACAACCCTCAACTTGCTCCGGCGACGGTGCTCGTCGGACTCGCTGCGGGACACACTGCAGAGATGGACACAAGATCTTACCCAGGTTCAGGGCCCTCTTTGGGAGGTAAAACCCCTACGTCCTGCTTCTAGTTGTATTGCACTTGCTTGGAGAGGTTTTAGTACAGAGTGAGCTTGGCGAGCTCGAGGTGGCTACAATGGCTAGGGTTTTGTCTGAGCTCCAAGATGGTGAACTTGTGAACCCAGAATGCCTACCAAAGATCGAACCCTTTGCTTGGGCGTGCTCCCCCTCCTTTTATAGGCGTCTTGGACCTCTTCTGCCCAAACATTTGGGCGGAAGGGTTACCACATGACGACGCGGAAGGAGGCAGGGTGCACGATAAAGGTGAGTCCACCGTAAAGGTGAAGCCCGTGGACGCGGTCTACGGCAGGGGAGCGGCGTCACCAAAGCTGGAAAAGGCCATCGGCCAGCCGGACGGTGGGCTGGCGCTTGCTGAGGTGGGAGGTGACCCACGGTGACGTCACCCTTGGAGCGTAGCTGCAGACGGTTCCCTTATCACCAAAGAGGCAATACTCGTTGTCCGCTTTGCTTGGTGCTACTTTGTTGACTGCTTTATACATGGAAACGGCAACTGCGGCGTCGTCGTCATCGCGCGCAGGCGCGCGCACTCTGCACATGGTGTAGAGCCCATGTGCGCTCTGCCGCGGAGGCAGAGATGGCTTCGTGATGAAGGATCCTCGCGAGGCAAAAAGCCTCGCCGAGCCCTTCGGCTTGGTCCTTAGCAGAATTGCGGGTGGCGTCGGAGACGCCTTGTCGAGGAGCGGTCCCTCGCCAAGGGAGAGAGCCCTCGGCGAGGAGAAAAGATCCCTCGCGAGGGAAAAACCCTCGCGAGGCTCGCCAGGCTTGGAGAGCCTGGTCCTTAGCGAAAATCATCCAAAGAATCTTGTGGGCCCTGGCAGGCCGGCCCGTGGTACCCTGGTTTCCACTGTGCCGACAGATTGAAATACCATGTTTAGAGGGTAGCGCCCCGGACAAAGGCGCTACCCTCAAGAGCATAGCTCCCCAACCTAGGGTGCTTTCCTATTTGAATTAGTTTTTTTGCAATGAATGATATCCTGATGTTGTCACGTTGGCAGGGGCATAGAAGTCCAGGCCAGGCACATGGTTGCGCCCACGGTAAGGCACTACCGAAAAGGGTTAGATTCAAAATTATTTTCAAAATTGTTTCATTTTATGCTAAACTTTCGTCACAGAGTCAAATATATTGTTTTCACTAGCACCACGTCTGGAGTCTGGACGAATGCATAGATGGTTTCCAAGCAGCACCATGCGGCCTGATACGTGTCAAACGTATCTATAATTTTTTATTGTTCCATGCTACTTATATGTCATTGTTATATGTTTTCATTATTTATGTCATTATTTTTAGGCTTTTTGTCGAACTAACTTATTGACAAGTTGCCTAGTGTCAGTTCCCTATTTTTGCTGTTTTCTATTTCATAAAAGTTACTTCAGGAAATATTCTCAGAATTGGACGAAACTTTTTGGGGATTTTTTATTCGTCAAGATACAGACGTGGACCAAAGGGGACCTGGAGGGGCCACCCACAGGCCAAGGGCGACCCCCAGCCGCGGCCAGAGGCTCCCCTCGGCTCCCCTCGACGCCTATAAAATCCTAAAAACCCCAAAACAATAGGGGCGATGACTATTTTCTAGAAACACGACCCGACGCCACCGCCACCCCGAACCCTAGTTCGGGGAGATTCTGAAGCTACTCCCGGCACGCTGCCGGAGGGGAGATCGATCCCGGAGGGCTCTACATCGCCATGCCTTCCACCGGGATGAAGTGTGAGTAGCTCCACCTCGAACAACGGGTCCATGGCAGTAGTTAGATGGTTGTCTCTCTCCCTTGTACTTCATGTTTATGGTCTTGTGAGCTGCCCTACATGATCAAGATCGACTATGTGTAATGCTATATGATGTGTTTGTTGGGATCTGATGGATTATGAAGTTATGATCAGATTGTGCATGATTCTTATATGTTAATTTATGTTCTTGCATGCTCTCCGATGTTTGTAGTTGCTTTGGCAAGTAATTGCGTGTGTCTCCACGAGGGAGTATTTATGCTAGATAATTGGTTCATGCCCCCTTTTGTGCCTGGGTATGAGTGACGGAAACGTCTAAGGACGAGGGTTTGCTGTTGCGACTAAGGGTAAAACAGCGATGTTTATGTCTACGTGATTATAAATATTGCTTACATCATACACTTTACTTAATACAATTGTCTGTTGCTTGCAACTTAATACCGATGGGTGACAGGCTGGATAGCGATCCCTAGGTGGAATTTTTAGACAAAGATGCAGTCGGATGGCGGTCTTTTTTACTTGTTGTGATGCCTACATGAATATTAACATGAACACTCTGATATAGCTAGATTAAGTTTGTGTCATAATTCTGTCAATTGCCCAGCTGTAATTTATTTACCTTTCATATGAGTATTTATTTATTGGAGAGACACCGCTAGTGAACCCATGGCCCCCGGTCCATCTTTTTACATTATTTACAACCTCGATTACTTGCTTTCTATCATCACTTGCTCGCTACACTATACGTTTAACCGCTTTGTTTTCAGCAGACCGGGAAGATTGACAACCTTCCTGCCGTTGGGGCCAAAGTAATTGTTTGAGTGTGTGGAGGTCCACGTTCGTCACGGTTAAGCGCCAGAGACCGTCGACGTTCACCTCGTTGTTGATTTCAAATTCCTACTGGTTCGATTAAACCTTGGTTCTTCACTGAGGGAAAACTGCTACTTGCTACATCCACGCCTTCGCTTGGGGCACCACCCAACTCTGCCAGTAATCATCACGGCCGCATGCGAGACTCCTAGTGACATCAGTGGTGTCGCGTCCTGTGCGGCTAATTACCTATGACCTCCGGTTTTCCACCCCGTGAAATTACACGTGTCCTACTCCTGTACTACCAAAATGTCGCACCTAGATGGGGACACTTGTAAGAGCATCTCCACCAGCGCCCCTGAAAAGTCAGTCGGATGAATGGGGATTCGGATATAAAAAATCGATTTCAATGATATCCTAATCGGTCTGGATGGTTTGAATAACTATCCAGGATCCCATATTCGTCTCCAACTTTTGGGATGTCGAACACTCGAACACGTCCGACACATAGATTCAGATAGGCGGGCTCAACTTGTCATTTGAACACCGGTCACATTGGTTTAAATGGTGTCGCTCAGCCTCGTCTCCCCAAAAGACGCTGCCACTGGTCGATGTGGCGGAGGTATGTGATATGTGTCAAACGTATCTATAATTTTTTTATTGTTCCATGCTACTTATTTGTCATTGTTACATGTTTTCATTACTTAATTACATCATTTTTAGGCCTTTTGTCAGACTAACCTATTGACAAGATGCCTAGTGTCAGTTCCCTGTTTTTGCTGTTTTCTATTTCAGAAAAGTTACTTCAGGAAATATTCTCGGAATTGGACGAAACTTTTTGGGGGATTTTATTCGACAAGATACAGACGTGAACCAAAGGGGGCCTGGAGGGGCCACTCACAGGCTAGGGCGACCCCCAGCAGCGGCCAGGACCCGGCCTTGGGCCTGGAGGTTCCCCTCGGCTCCCCTCGACGCCTATAAAATCCTAAAAACACTAAAACATTAGGGGCGACGACTATTTTCTAGAAACCCGACCCGACGTCGCCGCCACCCCAAACCCTAGTTCGGGGAGATTCTGAAGCTGCTCCCGACAAGCTGTCGGAGGGGAGATCGATCCCAGAGGGCTCTATATCGCCATGCCTTCCACCGGGATGAAGTGTGAGTAGTTCCACCTTGGACTACGGGTCCATGGCAGTAGCTAGATGGTTGTCTATCTCTCTTGTGCTTCATGTTTATGGTCTTGTGAGCTGCCTTACATGATCAAGATCAACTATGTGTAATGCTATATGATGTGTTTGTTGGGATCCGATGGATTATGAAGTTATGATCAGATTGTGCATGATTCTTATATGTTATAATTTATGTTCTTGCATGCTCTCCGATGTGTGTAGTTGCTTTGGCCAAGTAATTGCGTGTGTCTCCAAGAGGGAGTATTTATGCTAGATAGTTGGTTCATGCCCCTTTTGTGCCTGGGCACGAGGGACAGAAACGTCTAAGGACAAGGATGTGTTGTTGCGACTAAGGGTAAAACATCGATGTTTATGTCTACATGATTATAAATGTTGCTTACATCATACACTTTACTTAATGCAATTGTCTGTTGCTTGCAACTTAATCAATTGGTGACAGGCTGGATAGCGATCCCTAGGTGGACTTTTTAGACAAAGATGCAGCCGGATGGCGGTCTTTGTTCCTTGTTGTGATGCCTACATGAATATTACTAGCTAGATAAAGTTTGTGTCATAATTCTGTCAATTGCCCAGCTGTAATTTGTTTACCCTTCATATGAGTATTTATTTATTGGAGAGACACCGCTAGTGAACCCATGGCCCCCGGTCCATCTTTTTACATTGTTTACAACCTCGTTTACTTGCCTTCCATCATCACTTGCTCGCTACACTATACGTTTAACCGCTTTGTTTTCAGCAGACCGGGAAGATTACAAACCTTCCTACCGTTGGGGGCAAAGTAATTGTTTGAGTGTGTGCAGGTCCACGTTCGTCACGGTTAAGTGCCAGAGACCATCGACGTTCACCTCGTTGTTTATTTCAAAGTCCTACTGGTTCGATTAAACCTTGGTTCTTCGCAGAGGGAAAACTACTACTTGCTACATCCACGCCTTCGCTTGGGTTACCACCCAACTCTGCCAGTAATCATCAGTATGCTCCCCCACGCGTCGCCAACATTTAATTTTGGCGCATCACCTCCTGACCCACCGGACCATGCCATTGTTTCCCTTCCACGCCACCACCGCTCCCCAATTATAGTGCCCCGACCCCGGAATTATGCAGAGAGGCTATGTAACCCACAAGCTATGCTACACAACCGAAGGGCATGGGATTACCGCTCCCACGCAACACTCCGATCATGCCATAAACACTGGCATAGCTATCAAAGCATAATACATAGATCAAGACTTGTGGAACAACTGGCACATTGCAGACTCTACGACATAAGAATTCAGATAGCAACACACATATTAGAAAGATATAAATATTACACACAAAAGGTCACAGACCCAACAATTCATCATGCGGAAGCAAAGTAGTGGTGTCTAATACAACAAGATCCAAATATGGCCTAAGAGGCCTACACATAACATAACCACATGCCAGCTTGTTCCAATGTCCCAAGCTGCCACCTGGGAACCCCGAACTATTCGTCGACGTCCAGGAAGAAGCCACCTAGCTGCTCGGTGTCGTCCTCCTCTGAAACAAATTATAAAGGCAACAAGAGAGACTGAGTACGATGTACTCGCAAGTTTAGTAGGGCGATATAGGCCCAATGCTGACGGAGGCTCTAAAGCTGTATATGTATTTATTTTACATAAAGCTAAGTTTCCTTTATAAAAGACATAAGTGACTCAGTGGCATCGTCTACTCAGAATGTTTTTCGAAAGGGGGATAAGAGAGTAAACTTTTCATCTTTGGTTCTCATTGAACCATTTGTAACCAAAACATCTCATCTCCACCAAGGCACCCCCTCGAATCACCCTCGAGGAAATGAACCTTTTTCACACGTTGATTATGCAACCTTTAGCTGCCATATCAATTAAGTTAAGGTTCTCTATGATCCCGTAAATCCATTCCCAAGGCGTCCATAACCGCAGACACGGCTTTTTGAAAGATTAACCCTGCTGGGGTGTACTAATTTACCCATTGGTACCGTCCGGCTCACCTGATTGGCCCTCTTCCGGGGAAGGCCGACGAGTGGGCGCGGTTAAACCTTTACCTCGCGTGAGACTATCCAAGAGTCATCTGTGGCGATAGGGCAAGTTTACCCAGCCTATTTCAGCCCCTGCCCCCATCGCCACGCCCTAAACGCAAATCATCCTCATCATTTTCCTTTCCACTCACACACCCACACGCAAATGGAAAATCGAACTAGAGGACCCTTGGATACGCCCGCACAAGTTATTTAGTTA
Source organism: Puccinellia tenuiflora (assembly GCA_012064385.1). NCBI lineage: Eukaryota > Viridiplantae > Streptophyta > Magnoliopsida > Poales > Poaceae > Puccinellia > Puccinellia tenuiflora. The sequence continues at coordinate 738,987 of QRDG01001759.1, read as the reverse complement.
GTAAGGAGCCCATACCCCCACCAATGGCAGCACGCTCAAACCTTGAGTCCGAAGATAGGAACTCGCACCTAGGGGCAAGAGTGAGGCAAAACACCATCCCCGATGGCAACTCACCCAAGCATTTTAAGCAATTAATTAGTACCAACAACAACCACCATGTCCGAACATTCCATCATCATTCATCAATATGGAATTTAATCAACGGACATAAATAGAAACACGACTAAGCATGGCTAAGCATAGCTAAGCATATAACAACAATTATATTTTTGTATCCGGCCAACACATCATACCTATGGTTCATAGGAGGGGAAACATGTATTGGTTCAGGGGAAAAACATGCATACATAGGGGACTCTAGCATTGACCAAAAATTGTCATTGGAATCGCATGCAATATTATAGTGGATAAAATAATTTTATAAAGCAATAGGATGCTAGAATGCCAAGAAGGTTAGGTTATCTCTTGCCTTGCTGCCGGGGCGTGTAGTACGGCTCGTCGAGTTAGGTAGGGTTACCCTCAACTCCGGAATCTATCGATACCCAAGCAAGAATAGAAGAACAAATAAATCACACGAAGACAAGGTGCAATGCACAATCACATGATGACATGACTAGTTTTTGCAAAGATATCAACATTTAATTTATTTAACAAATTAAATGGAGTTCCAAATAATTAGTGCAATTATTTGGAAACAACCCCATATTTATCTTAGTGGCCACATTATTTATAAATTGGTACATTATTAGAAAAGTGGCTCAAATATGCATGAACATGATATGATTAAGTAGGTTTTGTTTTTCCGGTCATTTTGGTACCTCATTTGTGATTTTCCGAGTATCGACGATTAAGTAGCGAAATAAATGATTATTTGAATTTAATTCGTTTAATCATTTAAAGAATAACATCGAATAAATATTTGTGATCATAAGGTGATATTAGCATGGTTTGATAGCATTTGAAGTGCTGATCACATTGATATTTTATTTATAAGTTTTGGTTAAATATTTCTCGAGTTGTGGTTTTTCCCAAATTAGGTATCATCAATACCATTTTAGGAATTCTTAAATAAACAGCAAGAATATATTTTCAAAAGAAGGTTACAATGATTCCATCTTGTAGAGTTTGTTTTCCTGAGCAATTTGATATTTGATTTGTCAAATTTGAAGCATTATTTAAAAAGATATCAATTATTCAATTTGGTTTTATTTTCTAAAAAGGGAAAGCAATTTCCCAGACAGGCCGGCCTTGTGGAGGCCAGGCCGGGCTGCAGGCCGGGGAGTGGCCCGAAGGGTCCGGCCTTCGGCCGGCCCAGACTGGGCTCCCAGGCCGGTTGGGTGGCACAGGCTGCCGGCCTCGTGCCGGCCCAGGCCGGGGTGTCAAGGCCGGGCACCCTAACGAGCCCTCCGGCCTTTGGCCGGCCCAGCTAGGTCTGAGGCCGGGCGCACGGGAACGGCGTCGCCGGCGACCACGGTGATCAATCGGCGGCGAAGAGGGGAAGAAAGGGCGAGGGAGAGGCTAGGAAAGACGCGGGCCTCACCAGGAACCTGGTGGAGGGTCGGCGACGGTAGGTGCACGATGCCGGCGACGAAATCGGGCCGGCGGAGCGTGGCCGAGGCGGGGAAGGTCGAGGATGCCGGCGACGAGTCGAGCTGTCACGGCTCGATTCCGCCGGTGGGGAGGAAGAGGAGGACACAGCGAACCTTCCCGTCCGCTTCGATCTACGCGGGGTGGACCTAATCAACAAAGACGGGTGGAGGCGAGCGGCGGAAAAGGGGGAGCTCGGGGAGGAGAAAGGAGGGGAAACGGGGAGAAATTGAGCGGAGGAAAGGGTAGGTGGGCGTCCAGGGCGTCGTCTTGACCCTCCGAGGGAGCAGGTAGAGCGTGGCCGCACGATGGCATGGGCGGCAGCGGCATGGCGCCAGTGCCGCTCGGCACTGTGGAGGAAGAAAGAAGTGATTTTCGCAAAAAATCCCCTGGCTCAAATTTCTGTAATTGCAAAAAGGTCCCCAACAACTTTAGGGATTTAAAAGTGGCACTTAAGCATTTTCTAAAATTCCACAAAATTTCAAATATGTTTCTCATCACATGAGGAAGCTCCACAAATATTTCGGGCTTCAAATAAAATGTTTAGATTCCCATTTATTTACAGGGTTTTAATATGATCATTTTTGATAAATTGCAAAAATGTATTTATTTGAAGCACTTAAGTATTTCCAAAATAATGAAATTATTCATGGAGGCTCCTAACATGAAAATGAAGCTCCCCTTAATTTTAGTTTGAATTTTTGGAAAGTTTAACTTGGTTCCAAAAATAGAATTGAATTAAACCAATTTTGGGAGTCTCAATTTTATTTCTTAATTGGCAATATTTAGATTTTGAGCATTGTTTATAAGATGCAAACTTGGAACTTCCTAAACAATTTGGAAGTCCAAAAATAACTAGTTTGTCAAGATAAACAATTGCATTGTTGTTGGAGATTTTTGGAAGATTTGCTTCCCCTTGTTAATTTGTTCCAAAGTGAATTGTTAGAGGTAGCAATTTCATATGGATGCCATGATGCAAACAAGAATGCAAAAAGTGGAAAAATTCTTCGTATTTTTCATTGCAAAGCTGGGGCTGTTACAATTCTACCCCCCTTACAGGAATCTCGTCCCGAGATTCTAGGCTTGAGTGAAGAAGGTGGGATATTCCTGACGAAGGCTAGCTTCTCGCTCCCAAGTCGCTTCTTCCTCGGAATGGTTAGACCATTGAATTTTTAGGAACTTGATGGTCTTGTTGCGGGTTTTCCTTTCCGCTTCATCCAAGATGCGGATAGGATGCTCGCGATACGTTAAGTCCTCTTGGATATCCAACACCTCATGATCAACCCCACGGATTGGATCTTTGAAGCAACGCCGGAGTTGGGAGACATGGAACACATCATGGACATCCGGGAAGTTGGAGGGTAACTCGAGTTGATTGGAGAGATCCCCTTGCTTGGCTAGTACGGTGAAAGGGCCAACATAGCAAGGTGCCAATTTGCCCTTGATTCCGAAGCGACGAACGCCTCGGAGTGGAGAGACTCGAAGATAGGCCTTGTCACCAATTTCATAGTGGACCTCTTGATGATGCTTGTCATAGTAACTTTTCTGCCGGGATTGAGCAGCCTTGAGATTATCCCGAATGACACGGACTTTCTCTTCAGCCTCATTGATCGCATCAGGACCGAAGAGTGGCCTCTCTCCGGTTTCAGACCAATTCAGAGGAGTCCGGCATTTTCTCCCATAAAGAACCTCAAAGGGAGCCATTTGCAAACTGGCTTGGTAGCTATTGTTGTAGGAGAACTCGGCGAGGGGGAGATATTTTTCCCAACCCTTACCGAAGGAGATGACACATGCCCGAAGCATGTCCTCAAGAACTTGGTTCACCCTTTCAGTTTGACCGTCAGTTTGAGGATGATAACCTGTGCTGAAGTTGAGACGGGTTCCCATAGCATTTTGGAAAGCCTGCCAGAATCTGGATACGAATAGGCTCCCACGGTCTGAGATGATCCTCAGTGGAACACCGGGGAGAGGAACAATGCGGGCAACATACAACTCGGCCAATTGCTTTGCATTTATGTCTTCACGAACTGGAAGGAAATGGGCTGCCTTGGATAGGCGGTCGATGACGACCCAGATGGCATTATTGCCCTTTTGTGACCTTGGAAATCCGGTGATGAAATCCATGCCTACTTTATCCCACTTCCACTCGGGAATGGCTATGGTGCGAAGGGTACCAACTGGCCTTTGATGTTCAGCCTTCACTCGGCGACAGACGTCGCATTCAGCAACATACTCGGCGATCTCGCGCTTCATGCAAGACCACCAGAACTGCTGGTGAAGATCTTGATACATTTTGGTGCTACCCGGATGAATAGAGATGGGTGACTCGTGAGCTTCTGAGAGGATCAACTCTTTTGTGTTCCCACTCTTGGGCACCACTGGATGGTCGCCAAAGTAAACAACCCCGTTGTCATCAACAGAGAAACAATTTGCCTTCCCATTAGCTATCTTCTCTTTGATCTCGAGGATTTCAGCATCAGTTTGCTGGGCGGCTTTGATTTCATCCTCAAGAGTGGACTTGATCTCGAGATTTGCTAGATATCCGGAGGTAACAATCTCCAGATTCAACCTAGCAAATTCCTCATGGAGAGCAGGTTGGGCCTTTTCCACCATCAAGGTGTTGCAATAGGCCTTGCGGCTCAGAGCATCGACCATGATCTCGCAGCGGTTGCCCAATAGGTAGGCCTCCATTGCTTCAGAGCATGTACCACGGCAGCAAGCTCCAGATCATGAGTTGGATAGTTTTGCTCATGTGGTTTGAGTTGACGGGAATCATAGGCGACAACATGGCCTTCTTGCATCAAAACACAGCCCAAGCCTTGGAGTGATGCATCACAATAGACGACAAAGTCTTTGTCGGTGTCAGGGAGGACAAGCACCGGGGTGGTAGTGAGCTTGACCTTGAGAGTTTGGAAACTCTCTTCCGCCTTGTCGGTCCACACGAACTGTCTGTTCTTCTTGAGGAGGTCAGTCAATGCTTTGGCTATTTGGAAAAGCCCTCGATGAATCGGCGGTAATAATCCGCCAACCCAAGGAAGCTACGGATGTCTTTGACGGACTTGAGTTGGCCAATCCAGGATTGCCTGAATCTTGTCAGGTATCACAGCTACTCCAGCAGCTGATACCACATGACCTAGGAAATTAGCTCCTTCGGCCAAAATTCACACTTGGAGAACTTGGCATAGAGGCGGTGATCACGGAGCTTGGTCAGGACCAGCCGAAGATGCTCAGCATGTTCTTCTTCGGTTTGGAGTAGACAAGGATGTCATCAATGTAAATTATGACAAACTTGTTGAGGTACTCGTGGAATATAGAGTTCATCAACCTCATAAATGTAGCCGGAGCATTTGTGAGGCCGAAGGACATGACGGTGTACTCATATAACCCATAATGGGTAGTGAAAGCTGTCTTCGGAATATCCTCCTTTCGGATTTTGATCTGATGGTAGCCTGACCTCATATCCATCTTAGAGAATACCGTTGCACCAGCTAGCTGATCGAACAGGTCAGTTATTCTGGGAATAGGGTACTTGTTCTTGATGGTCACCGTATTCAGAGGGCGGTAATCAACAACCAGCCGAGGAACATTTGTATCCCTCTTCTTGACAAAGATGACCGGGCAGCCCCATGGTGAGCTACTCGGACGGATGAATTCTTTTTCGAGCAACTCATCCAGTTGCTTCTTCAATTCAGTTAGCTCTTCCGTTGGCATGCGGTAGGGCCTTTTGGAATTGGGGCGGTTCCCGGAACCAACTCAATCACAAACTCCATGCTGCGATCAGGTGGCATGCCAGGCAATTCCTCCAGAAAAACATCGGGGAAATCACACACCACAGCAACTTCATGCATTTTAGGCGGTGTGGTTCATTCCAGGAAACATAAGCTGATCTCTGGTGAGAGAGGAGGGGCAGCAGACGGAGTTGCGGACGAAGGTGACCAATAACTCACCAGTCCGACGGTTGGGTGGATCATGGTGGCAGACTTGGCACCACAGTCCAGGTTGGCCTGATATTTGACTAGCCAATCCATCCCCAGAATTACATCCAGCCCATCTGACTTCAGTGCTATCAGCTGGAACGGAAAGGTCCAATAGCCTATGGTAATCTGGACTTCCGGAGCAACCCATTTAGTGTGCCAACTAGAGCCTGGGGTTTGACCACTAGAGGGGAGTCTATGTTCACAAATGGTATTTGATGGTTGTGTGCAAAAGCAATGGATATGAATGAATACGATGCTCCAGAATCAAATAATACTGAAGCTGGATAATCATTGATTCGAAACATACCCATGAGAACTCCGGGGTCCTCTTCGACTCCTTCAGCTGAGACGTGGTTCAGGCGGCCACGGCTGACGGTCATGGCCTTGGCGGCTGGGATAGGGGGAGTCTGTGCAGGAGCTGCGGTAGCCGGTGCCTTCTGGGGGCACTCCCTGGAGTAGTGCCCCGGCTGGCCATAGGCGAAACAGGTGGGCCTCGGTGGTGGTGGAGGTAGTTGAGGGCGGAAACCACTTCCAGCCGCACCCAAGGTCGAGGTAGCTGGGCGAGGCGGAGGTGGCCTGAACCCTGAAGGCCTTGGCGCGAACGGTGCACGAGGCACGGCGCTGCAGGGCACAAAGACCATGCGCTTCTTGCCCTTGGAGGAAGAGGAGCTCTGGTTGTCCACGGGAGCTGGCCTTTTGGAGGCCTCTAGCTCCTTTCTACCTTGCTCCATCATGAGAGCTTGGTTGTAGAGCTCCTGGTAGGATTGGAACTTGAAGGGTAGGAGCTCGTATCGGAGGCGAGGGGCGAGCCCCTTGCGGAAGAGGTATTGCTTTTCCTCATCGTTTGTCATGTCCCGAGGGGCGTAACGGGAGAGGTGGTTTAACTCGCGTCCATAAGCTTGGACGTCCATGCGTCCCTGGGTCAAGTCCAGGAACTCCCTCCTCTTGAGGTCCATGATGGGTTTCGGGATGTATGCTGCACGGAAGGCAGTGCGGAACTCCGCCCAAGTGAAGACTTGGCCCGCATCAAACATTGACACGTGGCTCTCCCACCAGGAGCCAGCGGCTCCATTCAGCAGGTAGGTGGTGAAGTTGACTTGTTCCGCCACCGGAACGTGCAGAGCGGCAAACTTGCGCTCGAGAGCCCAGAGCCAATCATCAGCATCCAGGGGCTCCTTGGCTTCAGTGAAGGTGGGAGGTTGGGAGCGCAAGAACTCCGTGAGAGTGTTGCAGTCCGTGTTTCTCCTGGCCCCTTGCTGCACCAACTGCTCGAGCAGATGCTCGTTGCGCAGGCGGTTTTGCTCAGTGGCCATCAGGACCTCCGCCATTGAGGGTGGCGGCGGTGCATCAGGATTGCCTTGTTCCCCACGACGGGTAGGAGCCATTCTGAAGATAAGGAACAATGACATAGTTAGTAACCAACTCCCACACTTAGGATAGATAAAAAGGGTCCTTCCAGATATAGCGATTCAAGATGGCACTAACACTAAAAACAGATTTAGGCAACCACGGTGACATCACGTCATCGCGGCGATAGCAAATGGATACAACGGACTCGAGACAAAACACCGAACGGTAGAACCCAACCCTGAGAACCTAAACTTCGACACCAAGCTTAAAACAAATAGTGATAATAAATCAGAGTAGAGCGAATTGGATGAGGAGTAAAAAGAATCCTAAGAAGGTTTTCACAACTCATTTTTAGGTTATAAATAATTTTCAACTAGACTCGACATCGACCAATAGAAAGGGTTTCCTACAGGTAGTCCTGCTCTGATACTGTCGTGGGGTTGTCACGGCAAGTTCTTCCTCCGGGAAGATGAGTTCTGGGGCCATCGGTGATTGAAGTACGTGGGAACGGTTAATCTCGTCAAGGAACAAGGATTTACCCAGGTTCGGCCCCTCTGATTCGAGGTAAAGACCTACTTCCTGCTTCTATGTTATTGCTCTTGATATATCTCGATTACAAGGACCCGGCTCCCACAACTTAGGAGCCGGCGACTTCTCTCTGGTGGCTAGGGTTTCTCTCTACTGGTTGGACTTAGAGCTTCTCTATCTAAGGTCCAGGACCCCGCTTATAAAGGCTGCCGGGTCTCTGGACTTACAATTTACACCGAGTCACACTAGAACACGGAGTCCTACTCTACGTCTTGGTCTTCCAAGTTTAGACTCCGGGTTGTACTTGGACTCCTTCCGGACGGGTCCTTTCTTCATTATGGGCCTTGGCCGGCTTGTCTCCAGCCCAGCCCATGCGACTTGATATGTGACTCGGCTTTGGCCTTCTTGGTCTTGGCGGGTCTACTTTCCGGGTCCATGGGCCTACCTGTAAAGTATCCCCCCATCAGTAGCCCCCGAATTTATCTTGGGCGCAGCTTGGCGGCTTCCTCTGACTTGCCGGTTCGACTCTCTGGGTCGACTCCTTCCACTTGAGCCAAAGGTTCCAAAGTCGCCTGCTGCTAGCTCCAAGATGAATTCCTGCATAAAAACATATTACATATATAAAATGAGTCTGTCCTGTCCTTTCGCACAAGTCCACCGCTCTAGCTCTTTATAGCAATTGGCCGAGTCTGTGGCTATTCCTGTGCACCACTCTGTCAATTTTCAACTCTTTAAGTCATGGGACTCGGCTTCCTGGAGCAGGCCGACTATTCTTCCATCTCTGTAGCCTTATCCTTTAACTATCGAATCGTTATCCACGGTTTTACCGCGGGTCACCACTGTATACCTCTAGGGTTTTTACCCTCTTATAAATGTCAAAGGGTGAGAGCTTAAACCTCTACTGCCCCCTCATTCCCCAAATTTCCCTGTCTCCCCTGCACTCGTTCCTTCCCGCGCAGCGCTCCCTCTTGCACCGCACGTACGCCATGGCCCCCAAGCGCCCACCAAGGGCACCTCCAAGGCCAAGGCCCCTTCTGGAAGCAGGATCGTCGACATTGCCGCCGAGGCCGCCGCCGCCGCCGCCGCACCTTCCTCGAAGAGATCTATCTCCGCCGATTGGGGCGGTTCAACCATCACGGCGGAGCAGCTAAAATCACATCGCCTTGCGGGCCTTCTTCCATCAAGCGTCAGGCACGAGCTCCTGGGGATGAATCGGTGCCTTCTCCGGCGAAGGGCGAGGTTGTCATCTTTGCGGAGCACCTCTTCCGCGGTTTCACGCCCCCCGGTAACTGTTCTTCCGCCAGCTCCTCGAATTCTACAAGCTGCGCATTCATGACCTCGCTCCAAACTCTGTCCTTACCCTCTCCAACTTTGTTGTTCTCTGTGAGGATTACCTCCAGATCAAACCTGACTTAGATCTATGGCTCGAGTTGTTCTACTGCAACCCCAAACCTGAAACCTCCAGGGGTCCTCTCTTACAATGCGGCGCTGTAGCTCTCCAGCGTCGCTTAAACTCTGTCTTCCCTAAGCCAATTTTTCCAAACCGCATCAAGGACTGGCAAAAGTCCTTCTTTTATTGCAAGGACACCTCTCCTGAGGATGAACCTAAACTCCCTCAATTCTCTGAGAGCCGACTGGAGGTGACTCCTGCTATGAAAGCCAGGTGCTCAGAGGCCGCCCGGCCCAAAGTCGAGTCCTTGATCCTTAGAATCCGGGCTCTCCTCTCTCATGACCTGGAAAACATGGATCTTTGTAACATCCCAAATTTATAATAAGAATTAACAAGACCCAAAATTCAGAACCAACAAAAACTTTTTGAAATTTCTTCACTATTGATTGTGTTTTCCTGTATATTGTTCTGTTTGACCTTGTGTGACTTGATGTTCATGCTTGTTTGACTAGTAAATATCAACCCAAGAACCCAACCAAGTTATAAACATATTAAACCTTGGTGATCATGTTATGACAAGAATATATTCCCTATATCTTTTCCAATCTTATTTTGGCCCAAGACCATTACAATGATGTTTGGTTTTGGCAACAGCCAAAACCTGCATTATTAGGAAAGTAAAAGTATTTCCAAAATTATGTGTTCCCAAAATATGGAGACCTATATGTTGTCTCCTATCTATTGTCAACCTTGATATTTTGCATGCATATGCAACTCCTATTTTATAAACTCTGATTTCCACTCAATTTGAAAACAACACTAGTGGGAAATATATTACCCCACATATTTCCTTTCCCAAACCTTTTTGAAAACAATTAAATTATGAGTTGAGATATTTCTTAAACCTCATCTTGTCATAATTGAGTGTGATCATTTCTTTTAAGATAGTATTGTGAATTATGGAATTGGTGGTGTGATTAATTCTTGTGGTTTGATTTGTGTGCTAATGGTTGTGAAGTGAATATTGTTGTGTGTTGATGTGTGTGTTTGCTAAATAAAATTTATGAAGAAAGGAAAAGAGACAGAATCAAAACATCAACACATAAAATCATGTGGCAAGTGACAAACAAATTTCTCCAAGTGAGAAATTAATATTTTCTTTTAAATCAAAAAAATCAGTGGGGTGACATAGTGCTCACTCCCACTATGCTCTAATATTTCTCCCCTCTTCAAAATATAAAATTCAAAAATCTAAACTTACATTTCTATTACTTTCTTTAATTTTATCAAATCGCAAAATGTGCTATGATGCACTTGTCAAATAAATTCCATCATAGCACCCAAAAATCACCAACATCTATACTCATTTCCCACGGCCATTTGCCCACTTGTATCTCGCCATTTGCTTTTAACCATTTTAAAACCTAATAGTGCCATATAGTGTCACATAGTGTTAGATGGTGCCCTATACCCTATATTCAATGGCAGCCCCAAACTTGCCCCAACCTTGTCTCCCTCATGTCCAGCACACACCCCAGCACCCCCTGCACGTTCTGGACAGCAACCACACTCCCCATGCCCTAAACCCTAGCCCTAAACAGCCCTACCATGGACATGGCCACCACTCGGGCCACTTGACCAAACCGCAGCAAACCAGCAAGACACCATGTCTAGGAGCTTGCCCGTGTCCCCCTGAGACTCCCCATGGCAGCCCCTTGCACCAGGACCCCCTCCCTTGCCCGCAATCGGCGGTGCTCTGCCGGCCGACCAAGTGTCGAGCACCTTGCGGGCGCACTTTACCGCGACCACCCCGGCCGACACACACCCGCCCGAGACGCACCCGACCACCACGGCACGCGCCACACTCCCCTTGACCCCCTGGCGCCGCGCCCGTGCCTCCCTTGCCCCGCACGACGCCGACCAAGCTCGCCCGCATGCAGCCCATGCACGCACGCGCCTCTCCCTTGCCGGCCACGAGCCAGAGCCTCCCCCGCCTATAAAACGCCCCCTCTCGGCCACTACCCTCACCACACCACCACCATACCACACCCCTTCCACCCAGGTGCAGCGGAGGAGCAGCCGGAGCTCGAACCCGAGCTGTTCGGCCACCGCACCGTGACTCCGCGGTGGTGCGTCTCCGGCGACGCCACCGCCACCCAGGAGCTTCCCCGACCACCCTCCCTCAACCCCAAGCCGCCCCGGAGCCCCTCGCCGCCGGCAGGTGCCTCCCCTGGCCCTCCCTCTCTCTCCCTGTACTCTGCCCCGTCGGGCTGAGGAAGATGGCCGTGGGCCGTCGATCTCCAGATCAACGGCCCTGGTTAGTTCCCGCTCGATTTGAGTTTTCTGAAAAACTGCTAAGTGCTGGAAACCGTATAGAGTAGCCAACTTTGCATGCACATTCTGGTAAATCTGCTCCACCAAAATTTACAAACTTCATATGGTTGGAAAGATCAAGTTACATAGATTCAGATGCAACTTTTAGATTTCCAAAATAGTTAGTTTAGCTCAACGAAAACATGAGGCAAAGTAGCTATGTTCTGTCTGTTTTCAGAAACTTCTGAAAACAGATTACTGCTTAGGTTTTTGATCTGATCATAGAAATTAATCTAGGTTTATTTAGGAGTATTCCTTGGTATGTTATGTTAGTATAGTTAGCATACTACCATGAGCAAGAAGTGAGAACCCCAAAATAAAATCTGTGTAAAATATTTAAAATGGAAAAGATTGCTAATCAGTTCAGTACACCACATAAAATAATAAAGATAGCCCACTTCCCATGCAAATTCCTATTGAACCAGAGGCCTAAAAATAGCAAACTAAAATCTTGTAGCTAGAAGAATATGCCATCTTCACATAGATGCAAGCCATCATCATGCAGGGTAATTCCCTGATTCAAAATCAAAATGACAAATGTGCTAATTGATAAACTTAAAATAGGTAAATTTCTCTGTCAGAAATTTGATTAGAACTTTGAAATTCAATATCTTGAGATCTAGGAATCTAAAAATAACAAATGAAAATGTTCTGGAAAGCTTATGAAAATATCTAACTCACTAAAGTGGTTTCACCCCATTTAGATTAATAAATAAATAATGATATCCAAAATGCCACAGAAGGTATAAAACCTAAACTTGTTTGTTTCTGATGCTCTACTAATCCAAATGAGGTCAAACCAATTTTGTTAGATCACATTTAAGCAATACTAGTTACCCTAAAAGGATTTAATCTTTGAATAAAATTAACTTGAGTTGTAGCAAAAACTAGGAAATTGACTTTCTGGATTGAAACATCAATACAGGGAGTTTAATAACTCAAATTGAATTAAATCCAATTGGGTTAGCTTCTACACATCAGTAGCTATCCACAGAATTTTAGTTCACATTTTTGTGACCAACAGAACAAAAGTTATGTAATTAAACATGAAACCCTTGTTTCTGCCATAATTTTGACACAATTAAATGATGGTTAATTCAATTAAATCGAAATCAAATCGTGTTGCCTTGTGTGTGCAAAAGCTATGTGTGATGCTTGAGAGATGTTGTGATGCTTGATTGAGTAGTTTAGAAATGGTATGTATTGCTCGTTTATTTTGATGGTTAGATTATTTGGTGTGATTAATATAATTGCCTTGCTTGTTAAACTTGGTTGTCTTTAAGATGAGTACTAGCTTGAGTATCTAATAATATCTCTACCATAGCTTGGTAAGATATTTAGAATTACAGAAAATAGTTGGTAGCTTAACTTTTGTCTGAAGTATTTCCTGTTTAAATAAAGATGCTTAATCACAACTTTAAACATAACTTTTAAATATGAGTAGTATTGGTGATTGCCTAACTTGTTTGTTAAATAATAATCCTCTCTCGTGATTGTTGTTTGTTAGTGTTGCTTGATGTTTGTTGTTGGAGTGTCCTACTGTATGTTGATTGTGTTCTTTCCTTTTTGCGACGCTAGATATAAACGCTACCTGGGTGATATTGGAAAGGATTTATTGGAGAAGAATCAGGGTTTATTTCTTTGATCAGTGAGGAGAAGTCCAGGGACATTATGCTGAAAACAGGCAAGCTACTTCACTGAGCTTGCATTTATATACGTCTATTTTGATTTACATGTTTTACCCATAAAGAGCATAAATGACTTAAGTGGTTTTTGCCACCAAAGCTATGATTTTGAAAACCCTTTTCCAAAAATACAAGTATATTACTTTGACACCCTATATGGAAGTATTGGGTGGAAAAATTCCTTTTCAAACTATAGTATGGGAAAAAAAATATGGTTTATTCCAAACTCCTTTTTAAAGTACCTAGTTGATATGACATGCCGAATGGTCGGTATGGAGTGGAGAAGTGATAAATGGTGTTGTTTATGAAAAATGCACATTGTGTCCTAGTACCATGACGACCAGCCGATAACCTGTGCGACCACATCTACCCAAATATGGGAACGGGCGTAGTCATATAGTTTGCTCGTGTTAGTACTGGATACCTCATCGACGGAGACGACTCCGTTATGCATGAGGGGATGAGCATGACGACTCTAACCCCTGACCTGGGTCCCGGCAATATGTTGGCTTGCGGGATTGAAGGGCTTCGTGCTCGCCGGGCAAAACTACGAGTCCTTACATCTAGGTTCCTCGACGGGGGATCCTGTACTAGGTGTTGAAGGAATGGTGAAATCGTAAGGGCAGGGTCCTATACTAGCATGAGCAAAGGACAGGCTATGGTCGGTAGCTCAACTTCGCATACACCTTGTATGGCGGGACGTGGCAGACACGATGAGCTACCGGATGGGTGTGGGAAAAGCGTGCTACCTCTGCAGAGGGTAAAAACTATTCGAATAGCCGAGTCCTCGGATATGGACAGTTGGGAGGCCTACTACCATGCAAGTTGCAATATGTGCAAGTTTTGGAAAAAGCTTTGAGATTTGAAAGAGAAAATGATGTGAAGGATGTTTTATGCAACTATGCCATTGTGCTGGTATGAGTTGTTGGAAATAATTGGACCATGATGAGACATGGTCGGGAAAAAGGAGGAGTTTTGGATAAATAAACAAAATGGTGATTTTCCAGGAAAAACGTTTTTAAAAAGGGACTTCTTATTTTAACGAACAGCTATTTTTCAGGAAAAATGTTTTAAAAGAAAACTCTTACAAAGACAGTTTTATGGAAAAAAAAAAAGAAGAATCTAAAGCCTTCTTTTAGTTTTCTTTAACAAAGGCTATAGATATTTTTGAAAAATATACAAGGTTTATGAAAAGTTATAAAATTTCTCTTATTTTACTTCAACCAAAGTTATAGAGTTTTCAGACAAAGTTTTATTAAACAAAAGTCTATCACTCCCTTTTCACTAAGGATAGAGTTTTCAAAGCAAACATTGTTTTACTCAAACTATAAAAAAAAAAGGGGGTAGTGCATGCTCTTTCGGGGGTAGTTTGCGAGTACAATTCCCATTGTACTCATAATGGTTTCGTCCCTGGCTATTGTCTTAGCCAGATTTTAAAGAGGAGCAGCTTGAAGAAGGAGACGGAACTGACGTCAATGCGAACTAGGGCGCTTCCCAGTCAGTTGCCTGTAGGGTTAAGGCGAATGACTTGGGCTCCACGTTGTTTGGTGATTTTCCGCTGCAAGTACCTATTGAAGAGTATGACTTCAATCAAGTAAGTATATTCCTTCGGTAATTATGGATGTTCCTTGATTACCAGTTTGATTGTGCTCAGCGACACACTGATCATGGGATCGCTGATGTAGGCACAAGGGTATTTCGGACAGCTAGTCCGGGGTCCCCACACCAACCCGATGGAGGAGGAACCTGAAGGGGCCATCCCCCTCAAGCGCATCGGCGATGGCGAAGGGTAGCAACTGGACACGCTGCACGGGCTCATACAACACCAGGATAAACTCGGAGATCGGGAAGTTGTCCCAGCCACCATAGATCGGGGACTCCGAGCGGGCAGGAGAGGGGCTCCGCTTGCTTCCGGTCGCCGCAACGGCGGCACCTCCATCACCGCCGCGGCTAAGCTTTGGCGGCCGGCCCCAGCCGCGCTTGACACCCGCATTGGAGGATTCTCCAATGTCGGTCTTCCGGGGATGACCACTGCCGCGCTTCACCGCTACGGGAGGAGTCATCTCGATCCCCTTCTTTGGGGCCATATCTAAGCAGGGAGAGCTGGAGACGCGACAGTGAGAAGATGAAGATGAAGGAGAAAAACACGCTGGCGTTGATACTTATAAGGAGACAGGGAAGCAGTGCAACCGTCAGTGGCCCGTCTCCAAGCGACGTGTGTCACCAGCGCAGGAGACGGCGAAGTCGAGGGGGCAAAAGGCGAAGCGCAGGAGTCAAGACAATGCAAAGGCGACACGTGGCCTGCAAAATGGACCAAGGAGGCGAAGCGATACCCGGGGGCTGCGCAACCGGCAAGCCGGCTCCGCAGACCCCGATGCATATCTACATCACCCCGAGTCATGGACTCGGGGGCTGCCACGCCATTAGCCGGCAGAGAATTCCCGGGGGCTGCGCAGCCGGCAAGCCGGCTCCGCAGACCCGGACGCATATCTACATCACCCCGAGTCACGGACTCGGGGGCTGCCACGCCGTCAGCCGGCAGAGAATTCCCGGGGGCTGCGCAGCTGGCAAGCCGGCTCCGTAGACCCGGACGCATATCTACATCACCCCGAGTCATGGACTCGGGGGCTGCCACGCCGTCAGCCGGCAAAGAATTCCCGGGGGCTGCGCAGCCGGCAAGCCGGCTCCGTAGACCCGGACGCATATCTACATCACCCCAAGTCACGGACTCGGGGGCTGCCACGCCGTCAGCCGGCAGAGAATTCCCGGGGGCTGCGCAGCCGGCAAGCCGGCTCCGCGCACCCGGAGGAGAAAAATCACCCCGAGTCACGAACTTGGGGGCTGCCACGCCGTCAGCCGGCAGAGAATTCCCGAGGGCTGCGCAGCCGGCAAGCCGGCTCCGCGCACCCGGAGGAGAAAAATCACCCCGAGTCACGGACTCGGGGGCTGCCACGCCGTCAGCCGGTAGAAAATTCCCGGGGGCTGCGCAGCCGGCAAGCCGGCTCCGCAGACCCGGACGCACGTTCACAACACCCCGAGTCACGGACTCGGGGGCTGCCACGCCGTCAGCCGGCAGAAAATTCCCGGGGGCTGCGCAGCCGGCAAGCCGGCTCCGCAGACCCGGACGCACGTTCACAACACCCCGAGTCACGGACTCGGGGGCCGCACGATATCAGGACGGTGAAAGAAAAACACAAAACAAGCAAAGGACATAAAATTTCGACCCGGCTCGATGCTTGTAACAGCCCAGATTTGATACCCTAAAATATGGGCCAAATTTTCACTTTTTGCTTTGCATTGCATCATGGCATACATTATTAAATTGCTAAATTTAATCAAAGCAACCAATGGAAAACATTAAAGGGAAACAAAACACTTCCTAAAAATTCCCAAACCAAATGCAATTGCTCAAAGTGGCAAAACAAAATATTCTTCAGTTTCCATATTTGCCCAAGAAGTTCCAAGAGTGCAAAATAATATTCTTGCTTTGTGCTTTTATAAGACTATAAAATTGATAGTTGGAATTGAGCAAATCGCATTAAGTAAACCCTATGAACAAATGTGATGCAAAGATTTTTATTCTGCAACACCAATTTTTGTCAAGCTTCTACATGTCATGGGGAGGCTACATGAATTTTTGCAGGTTTTATAAAAAGGTTTAAATGCCTCAATTAAAAATGAGAACATCAAATAGTTGCAAATCAACTTTGAATTTTGACACCAAGTTAAACCTTTCAAAATTCAAAACAAAAATATGGTGAGCTTCCTTATATTATTGTGAGCCTCCCTGAATTTTCTCATAATTTTTGGAAATGTTTTGAGGCCCCAATTAAATAGAAAATGCTGCTGTTCTTTTAAAGGAAATAAAACAGAAAAAGGAAAAGGCAGGCAGGGGGGTATCTGCAAAATTTCCTTCTCCTTCACGCTGTAGCGGCCATGGCTGTAGCGACCGAGCTGCCGCGCTCGTCCCCGACGCACCCGCTCGATCCCTAGCCTCCCTCGGTGGATAAGAGGGTTCCTCGTTGCCCTAGCTCCTCTCTCGCCCCTCACTTTCCCCCCCGGCACCGAAAACCCTAACCCTAAGCCGCTGCGGCCATGCCGTGACCTAGCTCGAGCCCGCCGCCGCGCCGCCGTTGTTTGGAGCGTCCCCGAGCAGATCGAAGAGCACCACGAGCTCCGCGCCGTCGCCTTCTACCTCCAAGCCGAAGGAATCGAGCTCGGGAACCCTACATCGACGCGTCGGTCTCGTCTTCCTCGCCGCTGTCCGCCGCGCCGCCGCCACGATTCCGTCGCCGTCCAAGCTTCCCCGCCACCGCCGAGCAGCTGTACGTGCTCAGGGTGAGCACCCGGTCCTCCTGGACCCCTCCCTTCTCTCTCTCCCCCTCGGGTTCATCGATTAGCCGTAGGCCGAACCGTGCCGCCGCCGTAGCTCATCGCCGGCGCCCTCTCCGGCGACCATTTGGTCCCTAGCTCCGCCACTAGCCTCTCCTCGCCGTGCTGAACCGAATGCACCCCCTCCTTGTCTCCTCAGCGCTCGCAAACGACGGATCCGTGCGCGCCCTCGCCGCCGGTGACCATGCCGTCGCGCCGGTCCTGGCCGCCCTGCGCCAGTCAAACCTGCGGGTGGGCCGCTGGCCGACGTGGACGCCAACGTGGCCCGGCCCCGCTTGTCTGTCTCTGCGGCTAGCTCCACCCGGGTGTAAATCGTTTCGGCCGATTTTCCTGGAATTTGTAAATTTGGCAGAAATTAAGTTGATCTTTGAATTGTCATAACTTTTGAACCACTTGTCCAAAAATTGCAAATAATATGTCAAAATGCTCAGCAACAAAATGTCTACCTGTTGGTACCTTTGGTTAATTTAATTGATCAAAATAATTTGCCTTTAATTGCAGAAGACTAAAATGGCAGAAATATGGCTGAATTTGTTAATTCCATAACTCTATGAATAATTGTCCAAAAATTATGGTTAAGCTCTCAAAATGTTCAGGAAAACAACATCTACATGCTAGTTCCATTTTCCATGCAGTGACGAACATTTAAATTGCTGTTTCATTAAATTTACTAAAATGGCAGATTTAATTCTATTTCTAGAAAATGCATAACTTGAGTTGTAATTGCTCAAAAATTATGAACAATAGCTCAAAATGTTCAGCAAGCCTTAAGCTACCATAATATGACAATTGAGAGGCTTGTAGATTTAATTTTGGTGCTGCCCCTTAAAAATAAATAAATGGCAGAATTAAATCACATATTAGAAATGTCATAACTTGTTCAATATTAATCCAAAAATTGCAAATGATATATCATTTTGATCAGCAACTCAAATGCTATTCAACTATGTTAAAATCACAGTATGGAAATAACTTTTACCTTGATGTCATTTGCGAATTGGTTAAATTGATTTAAATTGCTTAACCGTTTAAATCACCATTTATTCATCGTTAATCAGAAAATTGCAAACGATATACCAAAACGATCGGTGGGTTAATATCTATCAAATAATGTCATTTTCATGCATATTTACCTCATATTTCAGTACTGGACATTTTGGATATTCACCTAATTCACTAAGTTAAAGATGGAGTTTTGACCCGTTAATCGCAATATTTATTTTAGGGGTTCCATTTAACTTGTGGGAGATGCCCAATACCTTTCCAATGCATAATATGACCATATCATCATGATTGTGCATTGCACCTTGTATTCTTGTTATTTATTTCCTTTCTTGTGTTGTTTGTGTTTCGGTAGATTCTGGAGTCGAGGTTCCACCACAATACCTTGACAACCAGCGCGACCAGTACTACCAGCAAGGCAAGAGCTAACCTAACCTTCTTGGCATATCTCATATTACCCAAGTATTTTATCCACCATACTATTATTGCATTCGATTCTGGTGACAAGTTTTGGTCAGTGTATAGAATATCATGTCAATTGCATGTTCCCTGAACCATTATCTGTTTCCCCACCTATGAACCATAGATTGAAGTGTTGGCCTGAGATAAATCATATCTGTTGTATGCCATGCTTAGATATGCTTAGCCATGCTTAGTCGAATGCTTAAGTTGTCCGTTGATTATTTCCATACTTGTGAATTGAATGGAATGTTCGGACAGTGGTGGAGACTTGTGTTGATAATAAATTGCTAAGAAGGCTGGGATGAGTTGCCAACGAGGTCGTTGGTGTTTTGTCTCATTCTTGCCGCCTAGGCTGAGAGTGCTTTTAGCTAGAACCAAGAACCGAGCGTGCTACCATCGGTGGGGGTATGGGCCCCTTACTAACCGAATAATTAGTGCGGGCGTATCCAAGGGTCCTTTAGTTTGCGCTTTCCATTTGCCGTGTGTGTCTGGTGATGAAAAAGAAGATGATAATGATGATGATGGTGATAGGAGTGGCGATGGGGCAGGGTGTTGAAATAGGCGCTGAACTTGTCCTGTCGTCATGATGACCCTTGGATAGTCTCATGCTTTGTAAAGGTTTAACCGCGCCCGCCCTGCCGGCTTTCACCGGAAGAGAGCTAATTACGTAGGCAAGGGGTCGGACGGTACCGGTGGCTAAAAACAGTACACCCCTGCAGGGTTTAATCTTTTCGAAAAGCCGTGTCCGCGGTTATGGACGAACTCTTGGGAAAGGCGGATTAGCTCATAGAGAAACCTGAACCTGATCTTTAATCAAATGGCAGCTAGAGGTTGCATAATCAACGTGTGATAAAGGTTCATTTCCTCGAGGGTGATTCGAGGGAGTGCCTTGGTGGAGATAGTTGGAGTTGCTGATTACAGTAGGTTCCCCGTGAACCGAAGAGAAAAGTGTTACCCTCTTATCCCCTTATGAAAACCTTCTGATTAGACGATGCCACGAGTCCTAGTCTTCGGAAGGAAACAAAACCAGCTTTATGCAAAACAACCACTTATATAGCTTTGAAGCCTCCGTCTGCATCGGGCCTATATCGCCCTACTAATTCTTGCGAGTACGTCGTACTCAGCCTTGCTTTGTTGCTTATTATTTGTTTCAGAGGAGGACGCCACCGAACTGGAAGGTGGGTTCTACGTTGACTTCGACGAGTAGTCTGGGGTTCCCAGGTGGCAGCTTGGGACGTCATGGAACAGGCTGGCACGGGATGTTTATCTGTAGGCCTCTTAGGCCATAATTTGGATCTTGTTGTTTAGACAACTTTAATTCGCTTCCGCTTGTTGTAATGATGGGTCAGTGACCTCTGATGTGTCATTTGCTATCTTTCTCAATTATATGAGTTGAACTATGATATCTTTGTGTCGTAGAGTCTGTGATGTGCCAGTTCGTTCCACAAGTCTCGGTCTCTTTACTATACATGGAAGCGATGTCTGAGCTTATGGCATGATTGAGGTGTTGTGTGCCGATGATCCATTCCGAGCACACCTGCCAAAGTGTATTGGCCTGGGATTGGTAAACCCAGTAACCCTCAATTGTGTAGCATGACCGGTTACAACGTTCCACTGTATAGTTCTGGGGTCGGGGCGCTACAAATTGGTATCAGAGCAGGACTGCCTGTAGGAAACCCGTTCTATTGGTCGAAGTTGAGTCTAGTGTAGTAAAAGTTATTTATGAACTGAAAATGAGTTGTGAAAACCCTCTTAGGATTCTTTTTACTCCTTACCCAACTCGCTCTAACTCTGAGTCACCTTACCTCTATTTGTTTTAAAGTTGGGTCAAAGCTTAGGTTCACGGGGTTGGTTCCTACCTTTAGTCTACTGGTTAGGTTGTTTCCGTTTCCAGACACCGAAGTAAACTCCGTTGTTCTCACCCAATGAAGAAGAAGGTGCAAGACATCCGAAGCCTTGAAAACGTTTCGCACCTAATCGGGTATTCCTCTCTTTGAGTTATGGCCCATGGTCTTGAACCGAAGGTCCCGGATTGTGCTCGGGCTCCGGTGTAATGTTTCATGAGGGTTGTCACCCTTGTGGGCCTTATGCTATTGTGGGTCCCAGTACATGAAGCTGATCTTTAACCCAAGATCTTTTCTGTTGAACCCTGATGTTAATTCAATATCTACATCCGGAAGCACTCTAATGATCTACCCTATCCATCTGAGTTAGATACTAACTGCGTCCTTGTCAAATCTACAGAATGGCACAACGTCCTCCGCTCTACCAAAACGAAGCCACTCCATGGGACCAGTGGACACCCGTTGATCGGCAGAAATCCCATACCACTAAAGATCTGCCCAAGAAAAATAGTGAGCACCTCACCGGAGTTAGAGGGCCGGACGCCAATGTGATAGACAAACGCAGGTGCTACATCTGTAAAGAACCCGGTCATCCGTGCAGGGAGTGCCCCCTTCGGTACCCCGGTAGGAGAGGAGCACCACGAGGAAAGGGGTGCAGTCAGTGCGGAAGGGGTGGACATCAGGCGAGTCAATGCCACGGCAGTTGCCCGCACTGTTTCAACGAGCATCCACTTGGCGGTTGCTCAACCGTTAGTGCCACTTGCTACCTATGCGAAGGGAATGATCATCCTCCAGCTGAGTGTCCTATGGAAGTCGTAGTAGACGCATTAAAGGATGCCCGTGATAAAATCGCTCAGGACGCCATCCACGCCCCGAGGAAGAAGCGCCAGAGGGTAGACAATCCCGGGAGTCACGCCTGCTACACCTGTGGCCAGATGGGTCACTACTGCTGGGAGTGCCCCAACGCCTCTGCTGACGAAGCTAAAGAGGACCTCAGCGTCCTTATGGGTGAGCTATGCATCAACAACCCTCTTGCTACAGTTTTGTTAATTCTGGAGCATCGTCTTCTTTCATCTTCATGTCATTGCACACAACCATCAAATACCCTTTGAGGATATGGACTCCCCTCTAGTGGTCAATTCTTATCATCTTACCGGTGTCTCCCAATCTAGCTCGTGCTCTGGAGCTGGACAATGAATGCCTATGTCTTGAAAAATTAGTGCCCCTACCTTCTGTTACTGACGCAACCTTCCCCTTCAGACCTGCAAAGCCTGAAGTGTCCGCACACCTAACCAACTCGGAACCTCAAGCAGAAATGATGATTGGGGTTCGTCGAGAGCATTACCTAAGCCTGCTAGAAGTCCTGACAAGGTCGGTGTTGTATCTCACGCACCTCACCGGAAGGCCCGTTGACGAAATCTCTTAAGTCCTTAACCTCAACCACTATGCCTGAGGATCGTGGGTAATTCTTGGGTATGCCCGTATTCAGTCATCTTTCTCAAAGACATATGGTCTTGTGCAAAGTTCATATTTCCAACCTTGGAGAAAATTTGTCTATCACCTTGAGCCATCTTCTGACTTTCTCGTCGGCACGTCATGCTTGCTACCTTACTCTCTGCAACAAGGAAGATCAACGTGGGATCCAGAAGATCATTGAAGTTAAGAGTTGTCATGTTTCCCTCCTCTCCCTCTTCCTACTCTAGGAATCTCGGGGCGAGATTCTTGTAAGGGGGATAGAATTGTAACAGCCCAGATTTGATACCCTAAAATATGGGCCAAATTTTCACTTTTTGCTTTGCATTGCATCATGGCATACATTATTAAATTGCTAAATTTAATCAAAGCAACCAATGGAAAACATTAAAGGGAAACAAAACACTTCCTAAAATTCCCAAACCAAATGCAATTGCTCAAAGTGGCAAAACAAAATATTCTTCAGTTTCCATATTTGCCCAAGAAGTTCCAAGAGTGCAAAATAATATTCTTGCTTTGTGCTTTTATAAGACTATAAAATTGATAGTTGGAATTGAGCAAATCGCATTAAGTAAACCCTATGAACAAATGTGATGCAAAGATTTTTATTCTGCAACACCAATTTTTGTCAAGCTTCTACATGTCATGGGGAGGCTACATGAATTTTTGCAGGTTTTATAAAAAGGTTTAAATGCCTCAATTAAAAATGAGAACATCAAATAGTTGCAAATCAACTTTGAATTTTGACACCAAGTTAAACCTTTCAAAATTCAAAACAAAAATATGGTGAGCTTCCTTATATTATTGTGAGCCTCCCTGAATTTTCTCATAATTTTTGGAAATGTTTTGAGGCCCCAATTAAATAGAAAATGCTGCTGTTCTTTTAAAGGAAATAAAATAGAAAAAGGAAAAGGCAGGCAGGGGGGTATCTGCAAAATTTCCTTCTCCTTCACGCTGTAGCGGCCATGGCTGTAGCGACCGAGCTGCCGCGCTCGTCCCCGACGCACCCGCTCGATCCCTAGCCTCCCTCGGTGGATAAGAGGGTTCCTCGTTGCCCTAGCTCCTCTCTCGCCCCTCACTTTCCCCCCCGGCACCGAAAACCCTAACCCTAAGCCGCTGCGGCCATGCCGTGACCTAGCTCGAGCCCGCCGCCGCGCCGCCGTTGTTTGGAGCGTCCCCGAGCAGATCGAAGAGCACCACGAGCTCCGCGCCGTCGCCTTCTACCTCCAAGCCGAAGGAATCGAGCTCGGGAACCCTACATCGACGCGTCGGTCTCGTCTTCCTCGCCGCTGTCCGCCGCGCCGCCGCCACGATTCCGTCGCCGTCCAAGCTTCCCCGCCACCGCCGAGCAGCTGTACGTGCTCAGGGTGATCACCCGGTCCTCCTGGACCCCTCCCTTCTCTCTCTCCCCCTCGGGTTCATCGATTAGCCGTAGGCCGAACCGTGCCGCCGCCGTAGCTCGTCGCCGGCGCCCTCTCCGGCGACCATTTGGTCCCTAGCTCCGCCACTAGCCTCTCCTCGCCGTGCTGAACCGAATGCACCCCCTCCTTGTCTCCTCAGCGCTCGCAAACGACGGATCCGTGCGCGCCCTCGCCGCCGGTGACCATGCCGTCGCGCCGGTCCTGGCCGCCCTGCGCCAGTCAAACCTGCGGGTGGGCCGCTGGCCGACGTGGATGCCAACGTGGCCCGGCCCCGCTTGTCTGTCTCTGCGGCTAGCTCCACCCGGGTGTAAATCGTTTCGGCCGATTTTCCTGGAATTTGTAAATTTGGCAGAAATTAAGTTGATCTTTGAATTGTCATAACTTTTGAACCACTTGTCCAAAAATTGCAAATAATATGTCAAAATGCTCAGCAACAAAATGTCTACCTGTTGGTACCTTTGGTTAATTTAATTGATCAAAATAATTTGCCTTTAATTGCAGAAGACTAAAATGGCAGAAATATGGCTGAATTTTTAATTCCAGAACTCTATGAATAATTGTCCAAAAATTATGGTTAAGCTCTCAAAATGTTCAGGAAAACAACATCTACATGCTAGTTCCATTTTCCATGCAGTGATGAACATTTAAATTGCTGTTTCATTAAATTTACTAAAATGGCAGATTTAATTCTATTTCTAGAAAATGCATAACTTGAGTTGTAATTGCTCAAAAATTATGAACAATAGCTCAAAATGTTCAGCAAGCCTTAAGCTACCATAATATGACAATTGAGAGGCTTGTAGATTTAATTTTGGTGCTGCCCCTTAAAAATAAATAAATGGCAGAATTAAATCACATATTAGAAATGTCATAACTTGTTCAATATTAATCCAAAAATTGCAAATGATATATCATTTTGATCAGCAACTCAAATGCTATTCAACTATGTTAAAATCACAGTATGGAAATAACTTTTACCTTGATGTCATTTGCGAATTGGTTAAATTGATTTAAATTGCTTAACCGTTTAAATCACCATTTATTCATCGTTAATCAGAAAATTGCAAACGATATACCAAAACGATCGGTGGGTTAATATCTATCAAATAATGTCATTTTCATGCATATTTACCTCATATTTCAGTACTGGACATTTTGGATATTCACCTAATTCACTAAGTTAAAGATGGAGTTTTGACCCGTTAATCGCAATATTTATTTTAGGGGTTCCATTTAACTTGTGGGAGATGCCCAATACCTTTCCAATGCATAATATGACCATATCATCATGATTGTGCATTGCACCTTGTATTCTTGTTATTTATTTCCTTTCTTGTGTTGTTTGTGTTTCGGTAGATTCTGGAGTCGAGGTTCCACCACAATACCTTGACAACCAGCGCGACCAGTACTACCAGCAAGGCAAGAGCTAACCTAACCTTCTTGGCATATCTCATATTACCCAAGTATTTTATCCACCATACTATTATTGCATTCGATTCTGGTGACAAGTTTTGGTCAGTGTATAGAATATCATGTCAATTGCATGTTCCCTGAACCATTATCTGTTTCCCCACCTATGAACCATAGATTGAAGTGTTGGCCTGAGATAAATCATATCTGATGTATGCCATGCTTAGATATGCTTAGCCATGCTTAGTCGAATGCTTAAGTTGTCCGTTGATTATTTCCATACTTGTGAATTGAATGGAATGTTCGGACAGTGGTGGAGACTTGTGTTGATAATAAATTGCTAAGAAGGCTGGGATGAGTTGCCAACGAGGTCGTTGGTGTTTTGTCTCATTCTTGCCGCCTAGGCTGAGAGTGCTTTTAGCTAGAACCAAGAACCGAGCGTGCTACCATCGGTGGGGGTATGGGCCCCTTACTAACCGAATAATTAGTGCGGGCGTATCCAAGGGTCCTTTAGTTTGCGCTTTCCATTTGCCGTGTGTGTCTGGTGATGAAAAAGAAGATGATAATGATGATGATGGTGATAGGAGTGGCGATGGGGCAGGGTGTTGAAATAGGCGCTGAACTTGTCCTGTCGTCATGATGACCCTTGGATAGTCTCATGCTTTGTAAAGGTTTAACCGCGCCCGCCCTGCCGGCTTTCCCCGGAAGAGAGCTAATTACGTAGGCAAGGGGTCGGACGGTACCGGTGGCTAAAAACAGTACACCCCTGCAGGGTTTAATCTTTTCGAAAAGCCGTGTCCGCGGTTATGGACGAACTCTTGGGAAAGGCGGATTAGCTCATAGAGAAACCTGAACCTGATCTTTAATCAAATGGCAGCTAGAGGTTGCATAATCAACATGTGATAAAGGTTCATTTCCTCGAGGGTGATTCGAGGGAGTGCCTTGGTGGAGATAGTTGGAGTTGCTGATTACAGTAGGTTCCCCGTGAACCGAAGAGAAAGTGTTACCCTCTTATCCCCTTATGAAAACCTTCTGATTAGACGATGCCACGAGTCCTAGTCTTCGGAAGGAAACAAAACCAGCTTTATGCAAAACAACCACTTATATAGCTTTGAAGCCTCCGTCTGCATCGGGCCTATATCGCCCTACTAATTCTTGCGAGTACGTCGTACTCAGCCTTGCTTTGTTGCTTATTATTTGTTTCAGAGGAGGACGCCACCGAACTGGAAGGTGGGTTCTACGTTGACTTCGACGAGTAGTCTGGGGTTCCCAGGTGGCAGCTTGGGACGTCATGGAACAGGCTGGCACGGGATGTTTATCTGTAGGCCTCTTAGGCCATAATTTGGATCTTGTTGTTTAGACAACTTTAATTCGCTTCCGCTTGTTGTAATGATGGGTCAGTGACCTCTGATGTGTCATTTGCTATCTTTCTCAATTATATGAGTTGAACTATGATATCTTTGTGTCGTAGAGTCTGTGATGTGCCAGTTCGTTCCACAAGTCTCGGTCTCTTTACTATACATGGAAGCGACGTCTGAGCTTATGGCATGATTGAGGTGTTGTGTGCCGATGATCCATTCCGAGCACACCTGCCAAAGTGTATTGGCCTGGGATTGGTAAACCCAGTAACCCTCAATTGTGTAGCATGACCGGTTACAACGTTCCACTGTATAGTTCTGGGGTCGGGGCGCTACAATGCTCAAGCCGGCCCAAAATTCGGGGGCTAGACAGGGTGATTATCATCACCAAAACAAACACGAGTTCTGGCAGCAAAAGCCCAGCAATCACAGAGAAAAACGACGCTCACGATAGCAATCAACGACAGGAAGCAGAATAGCGAGTTTTACAAGGCAGTCATCAAGGACGCCCAAAATAACGAGACAGATAATGTGTCAGGACAGTTAACAGAACAGAACGACAAATACACCCAGCATTCCGGGGGAGCAAACAAATCATATAGTAGCGGCATCGGAGGCGGCAGCAGCGTTGCCGGCTCCAGCGCCTTCAGCCGGCCGGGCCGTTGCGGACGGCTCGGCAGGCACCAACTTCGTCAAGTCCACCGCCTCGGAAATTCTATCTGAGGCCATGAGGATCTCCGGGCGCAGGCTCGCGAGGGACGTTCCCGTGCGAAAGCCACCCACCAGCATGCTCATCTGCATGCTCGGATACCATGACTTCACCAAGGCCAACGCCATGTCGGTGCCTCCGCGCGCTGCCATCTCCACCTGCTCGTCGATGCCGGCTGGCGCCCCTTCAAGCCGGACGCGCAAGTCATGGAGAGCGGTTGGCAAGGGGGCATCCGGCCATAGGTTCTCAAGCACGCCGTCGGCCGCTTCCTTCAGCCGTTTGAACTCTTGGCCGAATCGGAGAAGACGGGAGGCGGCAGTCGGAGCAGACTCAGCAGCGGCACCGGAGGACTCCGGCCGGGAATGAGCTGAGGCAACGTCTTTCTGGATTTGCGCGTCTACCTCGGGATAAAGGCCTGCATTTCAAGCCGGTGAGGCCGAGTAGAAGACCCCAAGTGAGAAATCAAGGAGAGAGGGACCTCACTTACCAAGGATAAGCTCGTTTATGCGCTCGACCTCCTTGATCAGGCCGCCCACCAGCTGCTCATGCTCGAGCTCACGCGCCTTGGCCGCCTGGACGATCTGGTCGTTGGACTCGATGGATTCCTTCAGCTGGTTCCGCAGCTCATCCGCATTCTTGCGGAGCGACTCGACCTCGCCATGCCTCCGCTGTTCGGCTTCCCACAATTTCTTCGCCTCCTCGCCCAGCCGGACGACCTCCAGGCGGCGCTCCTCCGACGTTTTCTCCGCCGCCTGGAGATCGGCCTTGACCAACGCCAGGGCGGCGTCCTTCTCCTTCAGCTGCCTCTCCAAGCCAGCGCGGGAGGTGGTGTCGCCTGAAGAGGTCGGGTCATCATCAAACCAAGCCGAGCAAGAAAAAATACAAAACGCCAAGACAGAAGATGCGAGCGAGAAAGGAAACCAGACCTTTGGCCGCCTCAAGCTCTCGCTTGAGCAACGTCGTCTCCTTAGCCGCCTCAGTAAAGCCAGACTCTATAGAGGAGCGAAGCAACGCTATGTTGGCCAGATTCTTCTGAGCCTTCTGCTCCACCAGCGCGGCGAGGGGGAACTTCCCCGATACGTCGGGCAGAGCCGGCACTGGTCCGAAATACGGAGGGGAGGACACCAAGATAGATTCGTGAGGACCAGGGAGTGAAGCCGTCGCCCCCGCTATGGCCTTGTCCTTGGCCGTCTCGACCACTGACAAGGAAGGAGTGGGGAAGGCGAGATCTCCGGCCCCGGCGCTGGGCCAGAGAACTATCTGGAAAGCACCCACCAACGCCTCGGCGCCACTGCCTGAAACCGGAGGGTCGAAGTCGACCACGAGGGGAGCTGTGCCCACCAGCGTCCGGTTGTCCGCCTCCACCGTCCCTGCCTCGGGAGGCGGGCCGGCCGCTTGCGTCACGGGGGCCTCGGTAGCAGGCACCGAGGCCGACTCCGCCATCGTGACGGGCGCCGCCTCCACTATTGGAAGCAGCGCTCTGCAAAACGAAAAAAGCGTCACCACCAAGAAATACAGGCCGCAAGATTTCCACCACAGGACAAGCACTTACCCGTCGCGCGAGCCCAGTTCCACGGGTTTCCTCCTCTTCAAGCGCTTCGGCGGGGGAGCCGGTGCATCGTCGGGCAGGCGCTTCCCGCCTCCGGAGAGTACCTCCCCGCCCTTCGCAGGAACGGCGGAGTCGTCATCCGGCCGCTCTGTAGGGGCCGGCGCCACTCCGACCACAACGCCGGCCTCCGCGGTCTTGCCGGCGTCCGCGCCCGCTCCAGCCTTCTACTCAGCCGCCTTGACGGCAGCCGGCTGCCTCACGGCCGCCTTGGTGTCCATCTCCTCCCGGATCAAATCCGCCTGCGCCAGCTCCACGTAAATAGCCTTTTCCATATCTTCAATGCTCAAGTCGTAACCAGGATCAACAGCAAGAATAGGATTAACCACCTGGACGCTGGTTCCGCTGGCGAGAGATTCCGCCCTCTCCACGTCCTCCGCCTCCGCCTTCGTCTTCTCCTCATCCTCCTTTGAGGTCATCAACTGCTCCACACTCAGACCAGCATCAGACGCTTCCAAGGCCAAATCCGCCTGCGTCATCTGAGCATAAAACTCCCTCTCCAAATCACCCGGATTCAAATCATAAATAAAATCACCACCGGGAGCATGACCAATCACCTCATCGTTGGCCCCACCAGTTGGGACATCCGTCTTCTCCGCCATCCTGGCGTCGACCTCGGCCCTGATATCGGCCACAATCGCGTCCGCCTAGGCCTCTGCCGTGAGTTTCCCGGCGGGCATCAAGCCGGCCGTAGTAGGCCGGGATGACGTAGAAGTCAACTTTTTGGCAGGCAGCACGCGCCGCTTCTCGAATGTGCCCTTCCGCCTGTGGGGCACGGTGCCTGCATCGACATCGGCGGCCGACTTCGACCGCCTCTCCTTCAAGACCCGCCGGGGGAGAACTGCTTTCTTCTTCCGCGCCGCCGCCTCCAACTCCTTGGTCCTACGGGAGGACGGCGCCGGCTTGGAGGCTGGCACGGAAGAGGAACCCTCTGAGTCCGGCTCGGAACCACTGGAGAGATCTACTACCACGCGCACGACACCATCAGTTTGCCCGGTGGCGTCGGGCTCAGAAGACTTACCGCGGGACGACGAAACCGGAGGTGGGACATCGCGCTCGAGGTCCTCGTCCCTGTAGGCTGCCGAATCGGAGTCGGAGCCGGCAGAGGGGACAGGGCTCGTCGCGACACGGGCAGCATCGTCATCGCCTCCGCCACCTTCACCAACATCTGCACCCCCACCGGACGATTCGGTGGTGTCACCGCGCTTGTCCGGGACGACAGGGGCACCGCCGCCCGATTCATCCTCAGCGGGGGCATCTGCTTCTTCTCCCGCCTGCTCGTCGGAGGAATCTGCCTCCAGCATGGCCGTCAACGCCTTAGAAAAGGGACCACAGACGTCAGGCTCGAAGACAACTTCAAAGTCTTCAACCCTCTAGAGCTCGCAAAGCTATACAACAGGCCGACTGGGTCAAGCGGCAGTCGGACGAAGGAATTGAAAATGGATTAGGAAGCAATGGCTAACCTCAGGAGCACGTTCTGAGCGGGTGAATGGATCGAGCCCAAAATCCCAGTCCACCTCGATCCTGTCGGTGACGAGGCGGGAAGCCCACGCGCATAGGTTCTCCGGCTTCGGCACCTCCAAGATGACCCGGGTGGGATCCCGGAGACCAGAGTAGAAGCACATCTTGTGCGAACGCGCCTGCAGCGGGTATATCCGCCTTGATAGCCACGCCAAGGTCAGGTCCCTGGACGTTAAGCCGGCCTCCACCAACACCTTCAGCCGGCCAAACAAAACACCCTCAAGATCCCCATCCACCGGCGGTTTCCGACTCCAGGACTTGTGCGCCGGCAGCGAATTGGAGAAGGCCGGAAGGCCGATTTGGTCGACATCAGTGAGATTCCGGACGTAGAAGTAGGTGCTCTGCCACTTCTTGATGGAATCAGGCAGGTGAATCTTGGGCAGCGGCGAACTCTTCGTGTTAATGGAGACACTGCCGCAATCGCGCTGCTGCCCGGCGGTCGTTTGAGCCCGCAGAAAGAAGAACATGCCGAATATCTCCATGCTGGGCCAGATGCCCAAATACGCTTCGCACAGCGTGACGAAGCATGACAACTGAGTGATGCAATTTGCCCCCAAATGGTGGGGCTGCAGCCCATAGAAGCGCAGGAATTCTGAGAAAAAGGAGCCCGCCGGAAGCCCCAATCCCCGCTCCAAGTGCGCGGAAAACACGATGAACTCGCCCTTCTTGGGCTTCGGCGAAATCTCTCCTTCAGGGGGAGCACGGGCTCCCACGTCGCCCGTCATCCAAAAGAACCGGTTCCGACGGAGCTTCCAGAGGAACGCATCATCCACAGCGGAACCCATCCACGCACCCGAACTCGCCATGGAGGATCTGTTTCCCGTCGAGGGAGAAGCAAATGCAAAGACGGCAAGAACGTGAGAAAGAATGGGCAAGAACCGGGGAGCGCAAGAACTAGTGAGGAAGATGAAGCAGAAGTGGGAACAGTAACCCCGGTCGTTCCCCCTCTTTCCCCTTTAAAAGCGAGGCAGGCGGAACCGTTCCGCCCATCACACCGCGCGGAGTGCGAGCGTGCCGTGCTTTCCACAGATGATCCCACGAGCAGGCAGTTGCCACAGAGAATCCAACCCGGCGAAGCCGAGGCGACGTGCGCCAGGCCTCGGGCAGAACGCCAACGGCCCCCCAAGGCGGCGGGGCGTGGCTGACGCAAACCACGACCCACGACTCCCAAGACGCCAAAATTACCGGCGACCGGCTATTCCAAGCCGGACGAGCCGCCTTCGGCTACCACCGCTCTACCCGGCAAGCTTCATGTCGGACAATTTCAACTACAGTGACGCAATCGGAACCAGAGAAGCTCGCGAAGTCTTCCTAGCAAGCTAGCAAGCCTCCACGATCTCGGGGGCTAGTGTCGGGGATATGAACCCCGGATACCCCAAAGAGGTCCATTTCTTCAGAACTCCACGAGCCGGTTGACCAAGTGCCGGCTGACCAGTGCCGCCTGGGACCTGCCGGCTGAATCAAGCCGCCTGCGTCTACCCGGACACGGACGTCCGGCTGGGCTGGAGCCGGACGCACCAACCGACAACTCCGTACGGGTGGGCCAGGCCCGTATAACCGCTCCTGGTGAACAGTACCCTCTGTAGGGCATCTCCTGTACAGAATCATGGCAACGAGCTCCAGCCGGCTCAGAAAGTTGATGATGTCATAGGGACAGACCTGCAAAATCCTTGTAACCTAAAACCCTAGCCCGTTGCCTATATAAGGCGGGCTAGAGCCCCCTGCGTGGGGCAGGCACTAGACAGAGAAGAAAAGTAGAAGATCATCTTCGACCTCCAGTCGGCTCGGACTTCCAGCCGGCTACCACCCGAAACAGCTCAAGGAGCACCACTTGTAGCCCGATTCTGTGATCAAGTAATAAGAACAAAAAGAGCAGGATGTAGGGGTGTTACCTCCACAAGAGGTCCCTAAACCTGGGTAACTCGTGTGTGTTTGCATGCTAGTTACCCAATCCCGCGCGAGCATCCATCATCGCCTGCCCCATACTTCTTTCCATCTCTGATGGATATGCCGTGCAACCCACCACGACAGCAGGCCCAAATGTAAACCTAGTCGGTATAGGACCTGAGACCTAGTCCCACTATTTAAGGACAGGGAGGGCCGCCGACCTAGGGTACACTCATATTCACCACCAGAAACCCTAGCGAGATCGCATCTCACGATCTCGCCATTGTAATCGATCTGTAAAGTTCATCATCAATTCCAGATAGGCAGGACGTAGGGCTTTTACCTTCGGGGGCCTGAACCTGGGTAAATCTAGCTTGTCAGCCGACGGATCCACCAGTACCACCATCTTCTTCTCCTATTTTCTCAACCCAAGGATGTCATCCGAGGGATTTGGCGTGGTAACCCCACGTCACATTGCGAATACTCATTGCCATCTCGTAACTGCTGAGCCAGGAAGTCGGATCCATGTTGGGCTCGTAGTTGCCAACCTTGCGAGGTTCTTTGAAGTTGCTTGGCAAGGACACGGCTCTGATGACTTTTGACAAACACTCAGGACCCGTCAAGGAAGGCGAGCTTCCAGGCGAGTTTACCTCTATAATTGCATGAGTCAATTGTGGCTGGATAACTGCTGCCACTGTTGGCACTGGTCCTCCGGCCCTTCCGGCTTCTGGGGCTCTGACCGCGACAGCTTCTCTCCTGTTTCATGCCTCATCAACAGTTCTTTGGGCTTCTGAAGCAGTCAGCACATAAGGTTGATTCCTTGCCAGCTCGCGGCATCTTGCGCTCGTCGACCCGGCAGGATGAGACTTCTCGTGCCGACTCCTTGTTATAGGGAGTTGAATGAAGTCTACTAGCATCTGGGAAGTTGGGGTAAAGAGCTTGCTGTGCCAATGCTGTCTTTAACATGTCAATGGCAAGTCGTGCCTCCTGACCCATTGGGTTCTCCATGATTTGGATTCTCTCTAGGGCCATAGTTGCTGCGTGTACATTGTCCATTGGGTTGGAATAATGTCCTGCAGGTGTATGAAACCTTTGTGTGGTGGGCCCATACCTCCGGCTCCTGCCCCGACTCCTCCTCCAGGTGGTGGTGGTCCATTGGCTCCTGCTGTGACTCCTCCGTTTCTCTCAGGTGGTGGTGGCGGTGGGGGTGGAGGCGCTGCTCCTGCTCCGGGTGCTGATCCTCCGACTCATGCAGTCGGGCCTGTTGTCATCTAAAATAAATTTGTTGGATTTAGGCGGACTCCCTCATGCAGGCGGCTCTGAGTCCTCCGGTGTTGAATCGATGTGAGTTCCTCTTGGCGACGTCGTACTGCTAACGCCTCAGCTTGCACATGGTCGTGTTCTGCCTGTATACGAGCTTGTTCAGTCTGTATGCGAGTTTGCTCTGCTTGCATGAGAGCTTGGTCCGCTGCCAACGTCCGATTTGCTTCTGCAACATCTGCTAACTTCTTTTGTATTGCCTCACCAGCTGTGATCAACTCCTCTGCACGAGCCACCGCTTCTCCGCCGTAATCTCCTTGGTCAACAAGTTAGGGTCGAACTGATTCCCTTCGCCGCATTCTCCGACGTGTTCTCCTCCTGACATGTACACTCCAACATGGCGCGGACATACTGGTGACTGCTCGTACTCTTCCTCAATTCCATATCCAAGCCGATCTTCAAACAATGGTAAAATTGACTCTGAATCTCCATCATAGTCTGGCTCTGAACCCGGCTTTGACAGTATCTCTGGCTCCTCTGGAGGGATATGCTGCTCCTCTTGTCCGGCTATTATGCCAACTTCTGATGTGTCAACGGACTCCTGTCCATCGGAATCGACAATAGTTGTTGCCTTTGAAACAGAATTCAACTCGTTAACACGGTTACCTGACATGTTGACCATGCCAACGAACACGTTAATCTGCCAAAGATGAGCAGCTATCCTTCATCAAATTCATCCATCTCCGGGCTCCACCCATAGTCGTCGATCTCGGTCTCGCCATACTGGTTGGTGTAAACTCTGCCGATGGCGAGCTTCTCCATACCTCGGCGAGCTTCTCCCATGATCTCGACTCCTTTCATCACCGGCCCCATGGTGGGCGCCAACTAACGTGGGGTTGTCACATCAAGTACTTTCTCCGGGAAGCTAAGTTGTGGGGCCATTGGCGACTAGGACACATGAGTTGGTTAATCTCGACGAGGGGACAAGGAGTTTACCCAGGTTCGGCCCCTCTTGATGGAGGTAAAGACCCACTTCCTGCTTGTTCTTTATTGCTTTGGACTTGATGTCGATTACAAGGTTCCGATCTCGCTAACTCGAGACTCGGCGACTATGGGACTTGTGAGACTTGAAAGCTTATCGATCTAAGGTCCAGGACCCTCCTTATAAAAGCGGTCGGGTCCCTAGACTTACGGGCTATGTCGAGTTACACTTGAACACGGAGTCCTACTTCTAGGTCTTTGGCTTCCAAGTTGGTACTCCGGGTTGTATTGGGACTCCAGTATTCGCCGTTTCCTTTCCCTTCTGCTAACTCGTGATGGGCTGGCCAGC
Organism: Puccinellia tenuiflora; assembly: GCA_012064385.1. Classification (NCBI taxonomy): domain Eukaryota; kingdom Viridiplantae; phylum Streptophyta; class Magnoliopsida; order Poales; family Poaceae; genus Puccinellia; species Puccinellia tenuiflora. The sequence goes on along the minus strand of QRDG01001759.1, from coordinate 704,422 downwards.
TCGTTCCTTGTCCAGCCCATGTTGCTTCTTATCTTATATTTACTAATTGGAGGCACCGTAGGAGGCTCCACGTTAATCCTAGGTAAACAGCCAGCAATCAACGTCAGATCTAATATCAATGGCTGCGATCTAATACAAGCGTCCGGCAGGTCTTCCCCGAGCCAAGTTGCTTTCGTCCAAAAAGAATGTTCGCATCGTATCTTATCTCCTTGATCTCCGCCATGCCGCCGCCTCTCCTCTCTGCCCGTGTGCCTCTCCGGCTCCTCGATCACAGCTCTCTCCTGCTGCAGACGCCCTCATAGGATCCTCTATCGAGCACTGTGTGGAGATGACTCAACCAAGATTTGAGGTTTCTCCTTCTAAGGTACGTAATATGATCAATCTATCTTCCTTGCTGCACTCTGCAGGTAACCAGGTACGGATCAATCTGTTGACACCACATTAATCCTGGAGGTTAAAGAATTCTATCCATCCGACTAACCAAGTGTATTTGGAGCCATTGATGGAATACTCTCCTCATCCTCCCGCACGACGAGCTGACGTAGTGGAGCAAAGTTCTCCTTTCCCTGTCCTTCGGGAATCTCTGGGCAAGTAATCAGCAGCCTTTTGCAATATCTGTGCTCTCTCTCTGGCGGAGGCGAATAATCAGGCCACAAGACTAGGCTTAGGGAATCCTCCAATTGATCAGGTGCATGATGCAGGGGAAAAAAACACTGTCGTGTTCAGCTACATGCCTCCGCGCGGGAGCATTGGCCAACATGCTGGATTGATCTCCTATTAGTCCTGCTGATATACTTGGTACGCAGTGTATTTTTTCCTAATCGGCTCAATAAGCTTCTCAATATAACACCACATGTTTCCATCTATAACTTCGGACGATTCAGTTACGTTCATGGTGATAGCTTAGATTGATTGATCTCCGGCTAATTGACTTTGCACACCATTGCATACCTGCATGCTGGCGCTTGGTTGTATACCCACGGTGGCATCTATTCTTTACTAAGCTTCAAGCAAGTAGTTTACTATGTAGCCCTACTAGCTGGTAGTCTCTGTGGTATATTAAGGTGTGATCAGTGTGCTAAAGTTATATACATCTATTCAATAGGTAAATTCATGATATACATCTCAATTAATCTATTTTGTACCCATGTCAAACATTACAATATAACAATTTCTATTAAAGATAATACTCACTAGTAGAAAAATAGCCTTTTGTCCCGGTTGGTTTGGGCCATTGGTCCCGGTTCCCCAACCGGGACGAATCAATCGGGACGAATGCTCGTCCCGGTTGGGACACCAACCGGGACGAATGGGGGGGGCACGTGGCCCGGCCACAGGCAGCAGGGGCGGAGGCTTTCGTCCCGGTTCGTATTACGAACCGGGACGAAAGCCCTGGGGCTTTCGTCCCGGTTCGTAATACGAACCGGGACGATTGTCCCGTCAGATTTTACTTTTTCCAAAAATTTCAGAAAATTGTTTAAATTTATAAAATAAATAATGCTTATTCTATAATTCATAAAAATATGAATAAAATACCAAAATGTTCAGAAAAATAAGACCTATTTAATTATGAAAAATGCATGCATGTTTAAAAAACTTAAATTAAATATTTCTTAGAACTACAAAAATGGCACTACTAGTTAAATAAGAGGAACCACTATTACACATCATCGCCACGAATATATATATTACACACATCTCATTCGTCGTCCTACATATATACATCTCTTTTACACTCTCCCTATTTAATTTCAACCTTAGAGTAGAATTCTCCTTTCGGATCTAGGACCTCTGCAAGTAAGAATCCGGCAAATTCCTCTTGAATTGCTCGTATGCGATCGTGTGGTAGAAGGCCATCCCGCAACCGTTCGATCTAATTAAAAAAGGGTCAATATATATGAATGAAAGTAAACAGAATTGATGGCAATAAACTAAAATTATGAATATTGCATACGCACTTTAAGTTGTTCTAAGATTCTGCCCTTCTCACAGCACGTCTGACGAATGAACTCGCAGACGTAGTATCCACATAAATGATTCCCGCTTCCCTGGCTCAAGCACTTTACGGGAACAGAGTTCGATCAAAAAATGGTAATGGTATTGAAATAGAATCAAAGAGATGCGCGGATCTAGATAGTAGTACTTACATTTATTGGTTGAAATGTAAGCTCCTCCGCCCATTCACCCCTAGCCCTGGCGGTGAATCGTTTCCAAGCCCTGCCCGGCAAAGAAAATGAATAAAGGAGTTATATATTAATTACTTGCTATCAGTAAATGAACGGAAAGTTGCCGATAATGCCATAATGATTGAAATTACCTCTGGAGGCATTCCTGCATGTCCGCCCACTTCTCAAGGGGTTTATGTAAGGAGTCCATGACTTGTACTACTCCTTTGTCAGGCATAATGATTAGCAGAATAAAGTGGAAGCTGCGCACGCATAAGTCATCAATTATACACTTAACATCGAGAAATTAAGCGAAATAAAATATGTAGGAAGACAGTAACACTTACTTGAAGTTGTAAGGAAATAATATTTCTCTTTTGACTTCGTTGAACCGTAACGCATTTACCAAGTTATTCTCGGTTTGGTCGTAAAAATCAAGGAGACTTTTTTTCATGAACGGTATATTGGATCAACGAACCAATATCATAGATTTGTCCTCTTTTGCATTCGAGAATCTTCATTCTGCATAATTAATATAGTGATAAGTAAGATAATTATAAATGCAATGAACGAGGTGAGCTAGGTAGAGACTTAACTACAGAAATAATACTTACAGACAATAGGCGCTGATGATAGCTTTGTCAAGGGCTTCTTGTTGGTATAACTGAAATAATTCACAAAATTCAATCATTACGTGGTCATCTCCATGCCCGTAATGCTCGTTCTTATATCCCACGTAGATCCAATTTTCCCCTTTCTTTGAGGCTGCCATGTACCAACTATGCAATCTTCGCATTTTTGTTGGTAGATCTTTGACATGAGATTTGACGAGAGGATGCCCGTGCCGGTATTGGTATTTTGGAACTCTAGGAATTTCGTGGAATTGTAATTGGTCTAAGTACTGAGCAATAGACAAGCCGTGAGCAGCGGCTACTTCTCCGTACATTGCAACAAACTCAGGATCGATGCCGACCGCAGGTTTGCTCGACCCCACCTTGGTATCGGAAAACACTTTGAGCGGGGGGCACGATTGTTTTTGCTGTTCTCCTAGCTGGGGAACTGTCTTCCGGCTTGCACTAATACTCTTCGACCGCTGTTTATTTGCCCGAACCGACTTGAGAATAGAGCGGTCATAGTCTGGTGTCAGCTTGGCGGGGGTTGGGGCATAATTTTTCAGCATTTTCACGACAGCGGCATGTTCTTCTGGGGTGTCGGGGAACTCTGGCGCTTTCGCCTTCTTTGCCTTCAAGTTAGCAAACCACTTATCCGTTTCCCCTTTTGCCATCGCCTTATTTTCCTCCACCGTATAGTCATAAGGTCTCTTGGCAAGATTCTTATGAGGTACTTTTGGGAGGGGTGACCTTGAACGTTTCGGTGATCGGTTTTTATCAAACCCCAGAGTACCCACACGTGGCGCCGGAGAAGACTTACGCGGCGGCGGAGACGACTGACGCGGCGGCGAAGACGGCTGCTCTAGAGACTGGTGAGGCGGCGGAGACGGCGCCTGAGGCGGCGGCGGTGGAGGAGTGGGGAGGCGGCGGAGACGGCGCCTGAGGCGGCGGGCGGGTGGAGAGTGGTGAGGCGGCGGAGACGGCGCCTGAGGCGGTGGAGAGTGGTGAGGCGGCGGAGGCGGTGGAGAGTGGTGAGGCGGCGGAGGGCGGTGGAGAGTGGTGAGGCGGCGGAGGCAGCCAGTTTGGAAGCACGATGAATTCCTTTGGCCATAGAATAGTCCCTTTCTTGGCTTCTCCAAGTTCAACCACCTCCCCATCTTCACCTGCAGGGTGTTCCAGCTTCAGCTCATCAAATCCTTTACTAACTTCATCGACCCCGACAATAGCGTAGCCATGAGGAACCGGGGAGCAATGGAAAGTTGGTGTAGGTCCAATTGGTACGGCATAGCCGACCGCCACCTTCATGGTTATGTTGAACACTTTCACATGTAGCTCACAAGGTGTGCTCTCCGTGATATCATCCACTGGGTAGCGACGAAGAGCATCCGTCGTCAGTGCATCATCATCACGTGCCGGGACCATGCTCGAAGCCACGCTGCTTTTCCGATATGATGGGTCGGTAGCATCGACTGCAGCTTCTACAACGTGCTGCTGAGATAGGCCGGCAGTGCCTTGCTGGCTAAGTTCGTTAATTTGATCCTGCTGCCGCTTCATTTGATCCTGCTGCCGCTTAATTGTTTCTTCTATATTACGCAGCCGGTCTGCAGCAGCGATTGCTTCCCTTGCCTCCCTTTCCTTTCTCCTCTGATGACTTTTATCGGGAAATATTTTCCTTTCCTCGGGAAACCCATGTTTCCACGGCTTGGAGCCTTTGGTGCCTCGTGTTCGTCCCTCATGTTCTTTATTCCCAATGGCGCGTGAAAGCTCGTCATCGTCTCTATCGGGACGGAACCGTCCCTCTTCAACATCCTTGTATGCTTCCTAATTTCTTCGATGGGTAGTAGGGGATTATCCTTGTGTCTTCTGGTATATATGCACTTTCCTTCTGCGTCCAATGTGCCCCCATGCCCGTAAAACCAATTTCTTGTCCGTTCGGTCCATCCTTCTTTTATAGGCTCTGGAACGATCCCTTTAGCCAGCAGGTCGGCCTCAAGTTTGTCCCACTTAGGCACGGAACAGGCGTAGCCAGCAGCCCCCATAGTATGGTGGTACTTCTTTTTAGCAGCATTTGCCTTGTTTACTGCAGACTTTAACTGAGCTTCCTCTGATTTCTTGTAATTCACAAAATCTTCCCAGTAGTCTCTTATCTTCTCATACCCGCGATCGAAATCCGGAGTTTTATCTTTCAAGATGAAGTCGGTGTACAATCTGTTCTTAAATTTGTTGAATAGCTCGGCCATCTTCTTAAGAGCCCCACGCCTTGACTTTATCTACTAGAGCTTTTTTTCGGGCATCCATCTCCTCCTCATCTGGCTCCCCCTCCTCTGGATCCACCTCTGGCAACGGCAATGTGAAATTAACCATGACCTTTTGAAAAAGGCGTCTTTTGCCTTCAGGGCGATATAGCTAACTTTAGGATCCCTTGGCTTATTCCATTCTCGGATGGTGATCGGGACGTAGTCCCTAACAATAAACCGCATTGCTTCACAAATTTTTGTCTAACATCAATTGGAGCAATGGGTTCGCCGTCTGCACCGACTTCTTCGATCCTGTAGCGGACATTGTCCTGCAACTTTTTGGTTGGGCCTCGTTTCGTCCTTACAGAGGATTTGCTCGATCCGGATGGCTAAAAGAAGAAAGACTGTTAATATGTGTATATGGACAACAGAGGCTAAATTAATTAATATAAATATATATATGCACCTCGTCGGAGTTTGTAATAATCAATGTTGCACCGGAGCCGCCGGCTCTCTGCCTGTCGGCTTCTCCCTCATCGGAGATGCCGAGTTCGGCCTCTTTCCAGGCGTTGAGAGACTCATCCCCCTCACCGGAGTCGTTCAGAAAGTGACTTGTTTCATCATCGCCGCAGATTATATCCTCGAGGATATTTTCCTCAATTTCATCTCTGCCGTGTGGTTCCATAGTTTTCTGCAAAATACGAAAGTTATTTTCGGAGCCGTCTCTGCCGTGTCGTTCAGAAAACTTGTAGGGATAGAATGGTACTACAAGGAAAGGCGCGCGTTGCTGCGCCTGTTGTTTCTAAGCGTCGTCATGGTGATACATTTTATGAACATGTGCTCATCGTCGGCACTTAGGTGACTAAATCGTCGATGACCTAGCTCATCGATTTCATCCCCCGCAACACGGTAAAATGTCGCGGTAAATCACTCCTCACAAAAATGAAACACTTAGCACATTCGTGGTTTGTCGAGTTTTGACTTCAATTTACATCACTAAATAAAAATCAACATCGCTACATCACTGAAATTTGCACTAGCTAATATTACATATGCGAGGATGATCCACTAAATAAAATCATCACAGATCAATTTTGCAATTATCATCGGATACTTTATATACACTAACCGCTGTCACATATCACAGATCAATTGCAAATAATAATGTAGACTGTCACATATGCTATTGAAAATAACCATACACTAACCTGTCACATATCACAATCAATTGCAAATTTTTTCAA